>JAVQJL010095236.1:0-105360 GCA_036024295.1 Nannoperca obscura
CCCCCCCCCCCCCCCCCCCCCCCCCCCCCCCCCCCCCCCCCCCCCCCCCCCCGCCCGGGGTTAGAGAGGAGAGCAAGCGTGTGTTTCCCCCTCCTGTAAGACAGAGAACAGTATCCGTGTCAGGCGCAGAAGTATGCTGGCTCCTTCTGCAGCCGCATTCACGGAGCTTCCCACACGACTAACAGAGGAGAATGCAGAGATGTAGAGAGAGGGGAGAGAGGGGGGGAGGGGGGGAGGGAGGGAGAGGAGGGGTCTTTCACCGAAAATGACAAAATAAAAACTTCAGACCTTGAAACAGATCCTTATTTTGAGCGCACACTTTAATGGCTGTATTTTCAGTTTCTCATCGATCCGATATACATTATATATATATATATTCATTTTATTTTAATACGGATGCTCTCACCTGTTTTATGGAGCTTTTCCTCCCCGTGTAACCTCCAAAGGATCAAGATCAAAGCTGATGAAAAGCGAAGAGGGGAGTGTGTGTGTTGGGGGGTGGGATTAAAATAAAACGCTTTACCTGCCAAATCGTCGCATCGGACTTGATTTGGGCGACACTACTTGAGCGCGTGCCCGAGGTCCGACTGGAGAGAGAGTGTGTGTGTGTGTGTGTGTGCTTAAAACCGGGCACGGGAGCGCGCCTGTGAGCGGCATCTTAAATAGAAGGAATAGAGAGAGAAGAGGAGAGGAAAGGAGGAGGAGGAGAGGGGGGTATTATTGAAGAGTGATGCATTCAGACGGGCTGCAGGAGGAAAAGAAGGACAAGGAGGTGGGAAATCAGTCAATCAGACGCGTATGCGGCTCACATTTTCTCTCTTTTTGTGTGTTTTGCAGAAAAGAACGGATCGGAGGAGAGAGGAGAGACGGAGGGAGCGGTGGAGAGGAGGAGAGAGGAGAGACGGAGGGGGCGGTGGAGAGGAGGAGAGACGGGCGGAGAGGAGGAGAGAAGATGCGCGCATCAAGGTAAGGCTTCACCACTGCTTCTAATAATGCTTTTCTAAAACTGTAGAAGCTCCTAAAATGACTGACAACATATATGTTGAAGTCTATCTGTTTAATTCACGCGAGAGTCCCGGGCTGAGCTCAGTGGCGCGTGGCGCAGCGCCCGTCTCCACGAAGCTGACACCCACGAGCAAAAAGGGAGTCGCACCTGAAACCTGACAGTGTTCGGACCTCACCGGAAGCCTCGCCTCTGGTTTCCTCCTGCAACAGGTGCCCGTGACGGAGACACGTGACGCACGAAGAAAAGCAGGCTGGAGAAAGGGAGGATGAAGGAAGCGTCCCAGCACCTCAGGGTGGGGGGGGGTGTGTTCAGTGTGTTCAGTGTTTGTGGGGATGGGGATGCAGCAGTGGGGTGGATGTTTTCACGAATCAAATGATGCCACTGAAGTGTGTGCAGGTGGGTTTAGCCTCAACAAAATCAACCCTGGAGTATTGAATCCTGACATGGTTGGGTCATTATTGGATGTGTAACATCTGGCACGTCATTTACATCTTCTCCTAACATATGTGCTTTCTGTGTTTCACTCCTGCCAAGAGATATTCAACCCTTGATGGAAATGACCATTTTCTACATGGAAGATATTCATCAACAAATGACACATGAGCCAACCAGAACTGCAGAAAGTGGGTTGGAATCGTTTTGAATCATTTCTGAGGTCAAAAATGAACTTTCCTGTTGGATTTCTTTCTGAATGCTTTCATACTCCACTTCAAAATGTAACTTGCCTGTTTAATAAACTGCTGCTCTGTCAGCCTTCGAACATGTTTCATGGATAATCACGACAGCGAGACTCACAGAAGGAATAGTTCATGTCAGGCAGCAACACAAAAAGCTCACGTGAGTGAGGAAATCAAAACTACAAACTATACCTTTTATAATATTATGTACAAACTGCTATTGCTCAACACATAATGTGAATCAATTACCTGCAGATGTTAAGTTTGTTGTTAAATGTGTGTAAAAGGCGGTGGTTGCGTTCAGGAAAATGCGTAATTGAATGTAATGTTTGATTTAACTGAAACTGTAATAACATGACATACAACAATCCATTGCACAAGAGTGTACACATTAAGGGCAGTGAGCTTCTGATTAGTGAATGCATTTATGAGGCTTTTAGAGTCGTCTTTCTTTGTTGCAGACCACCACTCAACAAAGCCAGCTGGGAATTAAACACCCTTCAAACTGGGAGTTATGTTTTGAGAGAGCATTCAGTCTCAATTATTTCATATTCAGCAGAGTCCAGAAGCCTTCTGATGCAATTTATCACTCAGTCTTTGAAAACGCCCCCCACTCGATTGATTGATTCAGTAAATGTATGCAAACTGGGGTGTGGTTGAGGTCCTATGAGCAGCTTCTAAAGGACTTCTGCCACCTGCATGAAAAGAGCAGATCTCTCATTCCTGTGTGGAGGAGTGTGGACATTGTGTGTGTGTAGATTAGTACATGTGTGTGAGTGTGCTGATATTTGACAGTCTTGGACATGGTCCTTCACTGGCTGTGAGTGGCCTGAGGGAAGCAGGCCTACTAGAAAATGAGCCAGACAGTTGGCAAGGCCTCTGCTTCCGTCTCAGCTGTCGTTGGTAGTCTGGCCATGTGGCTGAGACTCTGCTTCCTGTGTCCAAACATACTGGAAGAAAAAAAAAAGAATGGAATCTCATGTGCTCTAATCCTATTTGTTGGATTAAAATAAAGCACTTTAATATGTGGTTAAAGGGGATTCTCACCACCACTCATTTCCTTTTGTTTTGTCCCTTACAGCCAGAGTGAATGCTGGTAATGTCTCCTCTGCTGAGCATTTAGTGTTTGATGTGTCGACCCCTTCTGGTCAGAAACGTAACTGCAGTGAAATCATAAGAGGTTTGATGCTGCTGCTCAGAAGGCGAGGCCTGCTCACTCTTTTTCAGCAGTGTGACACGTCCTCACGCTCACTGATCAATGGCCTCAGCCTGTTTGGATCACAGACACCTGTTGTCCTGCTAGAGCTGTTTGCCAGCAGCAGCACTGAAGCAAAGCTAATATTGATGCAAATATGGAATTAGCGAGAAAGCCAATTAATTTCTCTTTTACAGAACAAATGAAAACTCATTTATCTCATAATAGGCCTGCGGAAGTCAGAATGTTTCTCTCCTTTTTTATTTCTTTCAGTAAAAAGCTACCGTACAATATGGTGGGGAAAGAGGGACAATTCATTTTACAACAATAAATATTGAAATGATTGTTTCTAAATCTGATTTACTATAAAAGATAGAAGGTCCAGATCTGAAGTTGTAAGCACGTCGCCCTCACTTTTCTAAATCCTATTTGGTGACTAATTTCTGTTTTTCCCTGGGTTTCGCCTCTCAGGCTACTGCCCCACCCTCTGATAGGTGGAGGTTGTCTTTTCAGACACTGACAATTTATCAGGGCCGAAAGAAGTCTCCATACTCCTCTGCAAATGTTACAGATTCTTTCACTCAGCGTAAATAATGCTATAATCAATCAAATGTGTATGTAATGTAATGAGTATTAGATAATACAGTAAAGGGCAATGCTTTTTAGAACAATGACATCTTAGCACCGGTGTAGGTTAATGAAAATGTTTTACAGTGTCGGGGAGGTGGGTTAATATTCATATCACACATGATTTTCAAAAGAATTAGTATGTTTAACATTTTTCACTTTTGGTTTTAATCAAGGAAAATTTTGATTTTTTTTGGTAAATTTACAACTTTAATCTCAGAATCTCTTTTTTCTCTGAATATCCCCCCCCTCTATGGATCCGTGATTCTTTTTTAATAACCTGCTCTGGTCATAGGTCATATTTTAGTGAAGATGCACATGCAATATTTATCCTTATCCTTAAGTATGGTCTCTATCAACATACATTGAATGTGATTTTAAAGTTAGTGAAAGTTCTAGACACTGTTCGTAGAACCTCTCACTTTTTGTGTCCTTACCACACTAAAACCAAACTTAACGCCCCTGGTTGTAAAATCTTACCGTCATGACGTATAATACAGTGGTACAGTGATAGAAAAATGAGGCACACGCTGGGTGGAAGGCATCCTCAGCAGTCTTTTAGCCTGCAGTAAATCTAGTCTCAATGAAATACATATCTCGTGATGATCCACTGAAAAGAGGCCTGCGGTCTTTCATTCTGAGGCCTGGTCTGCAGTTTATGAAAGTCTAATGTAAGCAGTAAAAATGGGCTGAACGTGATGTCGTATAAAGATCACAGAGGTTTTACTGCTCAAGGCTGTAAATTTACCACTGGTGTCACTGGTGTCGTGCAAGTGAAGCGCACAGTGTCCTGTAAGTAGAGCTGAGAGTCTGGTTTGACTACTCACACTGTTAATAACAAGCGCTGCCTTCCTGTCAATACTGACTCACTCCACGCCTATATGTTTCTACTGAAAATAGATCTCTTTAACAAAGAGCTCAGAATATACTTTCATTTTTATTAAACAAAAAGGCTTAGTAGCTTAGACAAACAGCTGGGCGCTATTAACTCATACAGGAGTTAATAGTGCATTTGTTTAAACACTATTTTCACCTGCACATAAAATGTAATGTAGTGATCTGATTACATACATGTATATGTACTCTGTTATTTTATTTACTTTCTCCACACTATCAGTTTATTTGATTTTGCTTTATTCTTTCATATGCTCTGTATTTTCAGAATTACTATGAAAAATTATTTCTTACAATGCAAAAAAAAAACTAACATTTTAAAGGAACTGCTCTAGTGCAGATTCCCTACCAGGGGTGTGTGTACACCAGGCGTTACCTTCTGCAGTAGCCAGGGGGAACGTGGAACATACTGCATCCACTTATTTGTTTTTAAGAGACAAACACACAAATAGGATAGAAATCATCGCCTGCCACTTAAATGTTCGTGCAACTGCAAACAGCTACTAAAATACATTAAAAAAAGGCCAAATTAAACCTAAACACAACAACTCCACGTTGAACATGTCTTGTCTCTCTGAGAAGCGCATGTTTCTGGTTTCTTGGATATTATTAATTTGTTTAGTGACTTTACACATTATAACCAGTTAGTGCGGCTGATTTTCTATCCAACCAGAATAACACATTCACCGGTAGCCCCAGGTGATGTTCTGTAAATCAGCCATTATGAGACCTAGCAAAAAAGCCAGCAGAGCTCTGAGTCATGAGTATGGAGGAGCAATGCAAGTGTCCAGGTCAGCACTAATCACAGGCTCACGATGCTCACACTGAAGCCTCTCTGCTCACTTGTGATTGATTGTCCCTCACAGTGTGGGCTGACGATTCTGAACTGACTAACGTGTGCACAGTAACCAGGACATCACATCCCAGCAGTAAGAAAACTTCATTTATATATCACATTTGGTAGCCAGTGTTACAAATGGTTTCAATGGTCCTACTGTAGAGGCCTACAGCCAAAGAATTGTATATGGTCACCATAGTTACAGGGCCACAACACCTGCAGCAAGGCCCTCTATGAAACCAGTGAGCCTTCACAACACCTCAAAGGAGAGGCACAACCTGCCCTAATACCAGACTGTCCCTGATCACCTCTACCACCTCTTTGTAGTCTGTGGTCTCAGTAGTATTGATCAAAAACATTTGAGGGGCTTTGGCTGCAAGCAGATAAAGACTCCATGTGGAGAGCAAAAGAGGCATTTACCAAATACAATCTTAAAACCCATCAGTTATTTTATCAATCTTGAAACCCTAGTTTTTTTATTAACTTTTTAAATTGTCGCCAGACGATAGCTGACTGGACTGTAAACATCCGTTATCCGGACACCTGCTGGCTAAACTGGAAGCCCCGAAAGATTGTCCGTTGCCCCCAGAGGCTCGTCGTCAAATAGCTGGTCTAGACCACCTGTGTCTGTGCAGATCATGATGTGAGTGATGCATTAATACTGATATGGCTGCAGAGACTGAGGTTCCACTGACACAAAACACCAAGATTCAATGTGATTTTTCTTCTGTTCATTTAAAAATCAGGTCATTGTTGAACACTGCAAAAAGAATTGTGCCCTTTTACCTGCAGCCCGATCATAGCTGGACAGATAGGGTTAGAAATAGAACTGGGGACACTGAAGGCATATTGGCGAGCCAGCTAAAGTGTGCCACATCATTTGGGTGTAATCATCCAGGCAGAATTATTGTATGTTATCAGCACTGCAGGACAGCTTTAACCCCGATAGTGACACCCTGTTCTGAGCCCAGTGTGCAGCCCATTACTCTCTCAAACAGCGATGAAAGGAAAACAAATGCACAATGACGGCTACTTTATATAAATCAGCAGTGTTTGTTAGCTCATTATTTACTTAGCAGCATGCAGCCACGACGTGACATTCTCACTTATTTATTACACACAGTTGACGTGTACAGAACGTGTGGAAATATGCAAACAAAGTCACAGAGACACAGGGAGGCATAGAGGGACTGTTTTGTGTTCTAGAGAGAGTCTGCTGGGCCTGTACCAACGTTAAATACATAAGACTTAAAATACATCAAATTAAAATTAAAAACCTTTCTAGGATGTATCCAGTTGTCTGTGGTGTCTTTTCCGGGCACTGTACTTGCCATGTGAGTCTGTCATGGTTCAGTCCAGGGCTCATCTACTGCGTCCACCGAGACAAACGAAGATATAGACAGAGGTTAATTGGGCTCAGATGCACCTCTCTGTCCCGATGGGCTCGGCCTGCTGCTCAGCCAAAACTCAGTCCAAGCCCCAGTTTCCACATGAGCACACAGAGGCTTTGTTCACATGTGCACTGTACTCTGATAGTGGGTCACAGTCTGGATAAGGCCAGTTTTAGGAAAGTCTGTTAATATGCATATTTACTGTAATGTATAGCTTTGTGTGATGAGTCAGCAAATATGAATTCTGAGGTCTGATGTTTGCACCTACCACCTGCATTTTGATAGTTTCTAACAGATAGTACCACCGTTTGCTGAAAAGCCAATATATTTTGGTTTTGCATTGCCATCCAAACTACTTGTTTCTGATTGGCTGACATGTTGACTTCCCAATCGCTGCATCAGGTGCTGGAATGGCAAGGTTGTGTGAATCAGTAGGTTACTCACCTACTGCCCCCTGCTGGTTACGATCATTAGGAGCCTCCTCCCTTGGACAGTCCCTTGGCACTTGGTCTAGTTGATTTCTGCATCACTGCCTCCTACTGGCCTGGAGCCACCATTGCCACCATGTGCCACCATAGTCCTGGTTGTATGTCAAGGAAGATGCTATCTAGGCAGATTCAACAGACATTTTGACTTCCCAGTGGTGAAACTGTATTCCCAGTGCTCTCTGTGTCACATGTAACTCAGGCAAAATAGAACCTATCCTCGCGAGTAGCAAAACCCAACTGAATATATAGGGTGTTCAACTCACATCTAGACTGCTTCAGCCAGTACCATAACAACAAAGGTTGACCTACACTGCAACCTTAATGCCAGGAAATCACACACCATTCTTGGACTCATTTACCAGCTCATTTACATCACTAAATGGCTCTATAAAAGGTAAGTAATCCTAACACATGGCTTTAGCATGCATCAAATACACTAAAGAAACATTCCTTCCCAAAAGAAAACCAATCACTTGGTTTGGCCCAGTGATGTCAGCCATGACATCACCAACACCATAAAAATCAGGAAATGCTGGGCGGCCCCCTCCCAGACAGTCGTCCAGCATGGTGGGTCTGAATAATGGAACAGACAGTTAGACAAAGGTCAAACCTGCAACAAAATTAAGGTAACTGAATCTAACTTGTGGCTTTGTGTTTGCTTTAACCTACTTATGTGCTTTGGTGTAAACAGTAGCAATGGTAAAGTATAGAAAATGAACACATAGAAACTAATACAGTGCAATGTGTAAGATGAACATGTAAGAGGTGAGTAAAGGACAGTTCTCACCCATTGGGTTGTGTTGGGGTGAAGACTGCAAATGCACAATCACCTTTTGTTTTGCTGTTGGAGTGTGGGATGGATAAAAGGCCAAGATTTGAAGGCCAGGAAGTGGAGTGAGGAACGAGGAGATCTGAATTGTATCTAGGACCGAGGTCGTGTAGTGCCTTATAAGTAATTAACGGGGTCTTGTAGCCAACGGAGGGATGAAAGAACAGGGGTTATGTGGGACCGACAGCTGGTTCTGGTTAAAAGTCTGGCAACTGCATTTTGAACCAGTTGTAAGTTGTTAAAATCAGCTTGACTGAGGGAACATGGGAGAGAACGAAAGTATTAATTAACAGTTCAAGTTCCTTAGAAGATTAGATATGTTTGATCTTTGAGATGTTACTTAGCTGAAGAAAGCTTAGTAACATGATGATACCAAGATTCATAACGGTAGATTTGATATTTGACTTAAATGGTTATTGGGTTTTGCAGAGAAATGAATCTGTGTATCATCAGCATAAGAGGGATATGATGTCATAGTGACATGATATGATTGAAAACGGCTGAACAAATGACAGAGAAAGTGATCGAGGCGCCTGTCCTGTTTTTAATTGTCATGCTTCATAACCTGCTTTTCATTATGCCGTATCCATGTAAATAGAAGTCCTGTATATCCATGTTCTGATTTAAGTAATTCAGTAAGGTAGAAGCTACAGTAAACTAGCATGTTTTTCAGTAGCCATCTAGAAAACCTGGTAACCGCATGCATTCCAACCAGGATACAACGTTGTCTGGATCATTATGAAGAATGTTGGGTTTAAATCTACTAGACTATCAACAGCATCCATGCAAGTGCTGCCTGACAGAGACTGACAAAATGTGATCTAGAATTCCCAAGATGCTTACAGAGACTTCAAAACAGCTAAGAGGCACAGTTAACCATGATGACTAAAAGTGTCAACCGCCCTGTTAGCATTAGATAGGTTGCATAGATTTTTACAAAAACACTTATCTTCCTTGAATTGATCAAATATGTATTGTTCAGTCAACCATCGGCAGACTGAGTTTGCTCAGTTGTCTTTTGTTTTCAGGTGTTCAATCTTCCCGAGATTCTTAAGACTTTAAGGCAGTTAATTCTCGACTTTCAAAACACTCTTGAGACACTTTCAGCCGAATCACACAGTCTTCATCAGCAGGTGCAGATGTATAGTCATGGGTTAGTATCACTATTCCTAAAACTGCAGTTCAATATAATACTCTTTAATACATGATAGACATATGTGGTGTATATATATATATGTATGTATATATAGAAATAGATATATCATATGTATATGCTGAGATAACAACACAAGATACCATCAGCATTTAAATTAAAATAAATAACCTGTCCACTATATCAACACACTATATAAGTGACACCTGAGTTCTCTCTCTTCTTCTTCCACTTTGTCTTTCCAACATCTTTACTTTCTCTCTTTCCCTGCCTCGGTGTCTTTTGATATGCTAAGCAACGCCCTATTTATAAATCATTGTGAGAGAAAACATAGTAGGTTAGGGGACAAATAACAAATGCCCCAGGACTACTGAGGGAGGGAGAGAGAGTTTGAGCGAGGAGAGAAGGGGATTGTCTGCCTGGTGGCTGCCCACGAGGCATGTCACCTAGGTTGAATAGATGTTCATATCATTATCTTTCCCCAGTACATGTCGACAATGATATAAGACGGGGTAAGAGAAAAGAAAGGAGCCATTGTGAAGTGAGGCTGTGAGGCAGTGAGCCAGTAAGTGTGGCTTGCAGGCTGAGAGCCGATTCTCTGACGCTGTAGTGTACACAAGCAAGCCAGTTCACTGGTGCTGGGGCATATGGTGGCAAAAATACTCCAGGACCTTTGTTCCAGTAATATTATTTGTAATATTTTTGGTAGTCTGTGTTTTTGATGGATTCAGTACGGCATGAATGTAGCATAAATATCAGTGGTCTATCCCAAATGCTAAATACTAAAATACTAGTAAATACTATTTACATGTATTGATTCTAACTGCGTTTTGAGCATGGTGTTGATGGACACAATGTTGAATGGAAATTAAGAATCTAAAAAGGTGTGAATAAAATTATGTACAGTAGTGTCATACAACAATAAAACATTATACAATATAAAAAAAGTAGTGCAGTCACCAGAAAAACTGCGTCTTCCATTAGTTCAAATGCTTTTCACAAGCCCTGTTCCCCTGCCCTCGTTTGGCAATGCAAAGAATGATCTGTCATCTCTCAGAGCTGCAGGGAAGTGTTGCAGCTTCACAAAACCTCTCAGCAAGGAAGTCGGGGTGAATCGTTTCTAAGAGTAAAATTGGACACCAGAGAATGAAGTTTTGCAAACCGTCTCAGACCAACAGTGAACTCTGGTTTATTTAAACAATGTCCACAATCTTTGAATACTTCTAACCAAGTTGATATGTTTGTCTGGACGTATATGGATTGTCTTGGAAGGCAGAGAAAGCCCTGTTTGGCAGTTTGGTCAGGTATGAGGACTTGTTATGGTTGGGACACAGGGACAGTGATTAGTAGGCCTTTTTGAGAAATTTCTTCTGCCTTCCCATTTGTTTGGAATCAAAATAAGAAGACCTGGCTGGTTAGCATGAGCAATTAAAATGCACCTTCAGACACTTACATTCAAGAGTTTATGAATTCAAAACAATTCCTTCCAATAAACACCGTTTTTGATTGACAGGTGACCTCTGGGAAGTGGAGAGCAGAACCATTGTAGCAGAAAGAGCAAGCTTATAATAATAGATGTTACAATGATTGCCAAGTAAAAGTTACAATTTCCTCAACAGAAATAAAGCCATCCTGCATAATACAAAACTTTTGCACGTGAAATCAGACAAACAGCAGTGACTTATTGGCCATGAGTCAGTGTGCTCAGTGGGGAAGATGTGCACATATAGTCTGGTAAAAGTAAAATTTCACTCATAGAAAAGTCACACCAAAACAATTGTTCTGCAGTAAAAGCAGGCAAGTACAGTGGCTGTGGGCTCCCTTGCTCTGGAGGATCCAACAAAGTGAACATTCGGCAATACTGAGAAATAAGAAACGGGTCATTGTGTGGAAGCCCAGTGATCACAGAAAAAGGGATTGGCTGTTTCTTTTCTGTTAAATACATCTCAAAAGTCTAGTCATCCAAATAAGAGGTCAAATTAGGCCACATGAAAGACCTGTGTGTGATTGGGATTTTCTGCTGCATACTGAGTACAAATGATTGGACTTTTCAGCCTGAGAGAGAGCTGGTCATCTCTTTGAGGATAGCATGCTGCAGCCTGACAGGCCATACCCCTTGAATACATATCATAATATGCAAATCAGATCACATTTCAACCTTTCCTCTGGTCCGATTTTTTCCAAGCAGACATACTGACATGTTAATGTCAGGGCTGTTAAAATGATCCATTTTGGGAGGCAACTATCCTACAGTGTGTTTTACTGTTTATCTTCTGTTACAGGGACATCAAATGTTTTGGCAGCACTAAATTATACTTGTTTCTAGTTAAACCTCAACTGTTTCTGTAAAATGATTTAGGGATTCAGTTTAATCTTCCCACAACCCACTAATTGGGTCCCAGCCAAGCTAGTGTCTGATAAGCACTCCTTGCGGTTGGCGCTTTCCACACATTCTCATGGTTAAAGAGCCTGAAAAAGATGTTCTTTTTGACAGGGACCTCCACAGAGTCACAATATTGTGTGCACATAATATATAACTATTTATTGTAATGAAAAACTACATGATTTGACCATGTCTTTCTTTTGATGCAAGTCTGAATTTGATCAATTTTTTAATCAATTTTTTTTATCAAGAATAATACACATTCTTCCTTTTATAAAACACTTAGTTTAATTGATAAGCACTAAAATGCACCTGTGCTCAATTCTGTACACTCAAGGGTTTTGCAGCTACAGCCTTATGTGGTCTGGTATGCCTAGTTGTTTATGTGAGCTAATGTTAGCAACATATTGTTATCCAACTGCCATTTCTGAGGCAGTTTCCTGACATTGTGACTGCTGTAAGCCTACTTGTGCTACTGTTACGCAAACAAATTGGATTAACCATCATCTTAGAATTGCTAATTGTGGTCATGCAAAAGTTACATACATTTACATAACACTGTTTAGCTATGATTACTTGACATTTATTCCCTTGAAATCGCTGCTCGTTTGAGTTTCCTCATCTTTTTTCTGTTTAATTTAGAGAAAACAACACAAATAAGTGTCAAGTGGCATATTCCTTTACATCTTAAGTAAATGCACATATTTCAGCAGAGGCATCAGCATCTTTGAAACAGTTGGAGTTCTTCCAACCTTTTCTGTAACAGCACCATCCATCTGACCCGCAGACCATCTCATCTATTCTTCCACGTCTGGGGACACACTATAAGATTATCAGGCCATTTTATATCCTGACATTTGGAAGGGAAATCCTGATCTGAGGCTTGGCTGGGTCGGCGGTCTAAAAAGATTATCTGGTGCCAATGTGTGACGGGGTTACAGATTCAGTCTGAGCAGCAAAACTAATATAAAACCTGACATCCTGAGTCAGTTTGGAGAAATAACAGCACATCAGTGCACGGTTTAGTGTCTGTTTAGTTTCAGGCTTAAGTCTCTCAGTAGAGATGAAACGTTGACAACTAGTGATATTGATCACCTACGTGAAGGATTTCAACATTGTGTGGTGACTCGTGGTGGGGACACTAGAATCTGGGGCTAAAAGCAACTTTTACATGTATTGTCTCATATTGTCAAGGAGGTGTGGTGGCTGAGAGGAACAGCAGTGTGATTAACCTGAAGGTCATGGGTTTGACCCTGGACTCCCCCGATCACCTCCCCACTTGTAAGTCACTTTGGATAAAAGCATCTGCTAAATGTCGTAATGTAATTTTTTTCTGTAAATAAAAATGTATGCCATCATTACAAAATTACAAAACATTATAAACATTTAAAGAGTCAGAAACACCAACTCAGTTGTTAAATGAAGTTCACAACTCTTTGCCCAGTCTTTGCCCAACTCTCTCAAATAAAACTCAAAGTGCAAATGCTTTTAAGGCTTCTTATGACATGCTCTCCTGCAGAGATGGAACTGTGTTTTTCCACGTCAAACAAATACCATCATATAGACACCTTGTATATATGAATATAGTATGAATTGGAATAATGCCATCTGACTTAAAAATGCCACGTGATATTAGACTGTTCACTCTTTGTTTCACATTTTTCCCCACTTCATTCTCCAAAGTTCTGATGTGGGGTTATTGCTGCCCTCGTCACCTCATACCTGACGTCAGTTTGAGCTGACACAAAAGCTGCAGTAGCAGGACTATGCTGATTTAAGAGGTGTAATGTCTGTTTGTGGACGACAACATTTTTAGTTGCTATTTTTCATGAATATAATTAGGTAGTCACCTTGCAAATGCAGGAACATGACGTCCCTTTTCCTATTTCTGCCTACTGAGCTCTGATTGGTTAAATATCTGTCCAACCCATGGAAATAGCCATCAATGAACACCACACCGGGCTGAAAAAATCACAGGTATGGGCGGCAAGTCAGAGGACTGGAACCAGACTAATGTGATGTTGAGGTGTGTGGATAAGAATCTCTCTGCACCCTTCATGGTCAAAGAGCACAGCACAAGCTTTATTGGAACCGTGAAGGTTACAGTCATTAAACCTCTGTCACTTGTGCTTGTATACAATTGGGATCTCAGTGAGGAGAAGTTGAGCTTTTCTCTTCAGGTGACCACTTAATCAAGGCTTACTCAGATAGGCTGATGTTTGCACTTACCCCTTGTGCTGCAAATATGCTTAATTTTAACATTCAGCTCTCTGTATTTCCTATTTATTTAATCTAGTTTGCCATACATGTGTCACTATTCCATCCATGTCTCTAGTTTGATTATGCATTAGCTTGCTGCTTGGTAGATTTCCCACTGGAAGAAAGCCTTGAACTTGAAGTATCAGCTCAATTTGAAAGCTGTTATAGGCCTCTCAGTCTGTCTAGGAATTTGGAATGAAATGTGTTTAATTAGAACAGTGAAGATAAAATTGACCTAAATGTCTCAGTTAAGTACATTGGACTCCCTCACCTTTCTTTCCCTGGCTCTGCCTCTCTCATCACCATCCAACACTGTCCTGAAAACCTCAATAAAGTGCTTATAACCTATATTTCTGAGTCAAGTATATCTGTCACTCTGTTAATTACCCTATCAGCCGCCCCGTCCCTCTCCCTCTATCTCCTGTCAGTCCCGTTTCCAGCACTGTTGTATTCAAATCAAATTTGCATTATCACTAAAATTCCCAGTGCTATAACTGTCATATTTAAGTGCACTGACACTCTTCTTTACCATGCTGCGCTCCTCTCTCTCAACCCTCTCCTTTTTTACAGTTCATGCATGATTTAAATTTATATCACCCCACAATGGTCTTACTTAACTGCATCTGCCACCTTCTTAATCACCCCCTTTTCTTTAATCTAAACAACCACAGAGTCTCTATATCAGCAGAAATAATGACGGTGTCTGTTTTATTTGTAAGAAGTAGCACATCACATCAAATATTAACAACTTGCCCGCTGGAGAGGAGCGCGAGCCGCTTTGTAGTTGCAACTTGACAACGCGAGTGAGGAAATTGAGTTGGAAGGGCCGGTGTTTTCTGTTTGAAGGGGGGATTGTAATCAGTGTCTTGGTTCGTTAGGGTGAGATGAGCTGGTGATGAATCACCGATCACAAAGAGCTGTAGAGTTGGGTGGGGCTGTTTACATCAGCATTTCCATCACATCATTCAGTTCCTACATCTGAGGCAGCTCCTATAAATTAAAGTATAAAAGAATTATGATGTCCAGAGAAAACTGTCAGAAAGTTAAAGCAGGTTTGCAAAACTTTGTGGTAAAAAAGTGTTGGGTTACGTTCATTAAGGTCAAGCTCTGGTATGTTTGTGGTACATGTACAGAATATCGACATGTGCAGCATAAATACTGAAGAAATAATCAAATGTAGTGTATTCAATGGTTAAACATTTACATGTATGCATTAAGAACAACAGTTTTGCTGCATGTGGGGAGATGCAAGACGAGTCCACCAGCCCGGATTCAAATCGTGGACTTCTATGTGGTTTGCACCCTAACGGTTACAGGTACAGTATTGTATTATGGGTTGTTGGTAGCCTCAATGTTGCTATGCTAGTTCCTTCATGCGATTTACGTTTTGTCAGTTTTTCAGGGGTCGTGTAATGTGTCATTCTTCCATGGACAGAAACAAGTGCAAAGCATCTCTCAATTTATTGAACTGCCAGATTTTTGAACTGAGTTTGGTGCAACTTTCAGGCTGAATGCGAGGAGCGCTCACTCTGCAGCTACTTCTGGGGACATTTCAGTTCACTACAAAATGACCCAAAAAACCCGGACAGCTCGACTTGAAGAATCTTAAGTTGACTGAAGGGTCTTCGACTGCGACAACCTTTGTATGTGTCACTATATAAAAAAAAGGAAACCCTTTGCCACAGTGATGCAACAAGAAAGACTTAAAGGGAGCACTGCATTTGCATCAGTCCACAGGTGTGAATTAATAACTGATGAGTTAAAATGACAGGAGGCATCCACACCACCCCAGTGATGCCACTTTAACAAGTAATGAGAATTGCTTTGCGAGTAAGTATACAATCAAAATACAGCAGTGGAAAAATATGCTCTGCAGAGAATTTCAATTAGATTGTAACTCAGGTGTTTGATTACATTTCCATTGTATTGTGTTAAGGAAGAAATGAACTAATACTGAAGACAGTAGAGACACACAGGTATGATTCAATTTGGCTTTGGAATAGCAGTGAGGGAAAGTGGGTGTGCAAATTCTACACGCCTTCCTTTCAGGAGTAGATTACAGGTGCTTTACTAGGGCTGTGTCGATCTGTAACCACAGAAAAACACCCACAGTGCTTTGAGAAAAGAAACCCACAGGCACATACAGTACAGAAAGGTGCATACTAGAATATAGAAGTCAAACTGGTACACTGCAGCAAGAGTACGTGTCTGAGCCAAACTATGGAGAACAAAACTGTAGCACCATAAAGGTCCAGCTGCTCTGAAATCATAGTAATGGCTACAGGGTGGTGCTCTGTTGCAGAGAAGATTAAAATATTATATCATAATCATATTCCTGTAAGGGGTGTGCAGAGCCATAGTGGGGGATTGGGGGGATCACGTGACCTGGGAAATATGCAGAGTTAATCTTATTTAATTTACATGACAAAACAACATTCAGAAGCACCTTTTTAACGTAACCTTAGAACTCCTGTTAAATGGCATTTTACTGTCTTGATGGATTTCTCGCTGAAACAGGATGTTGTTCCAGTAGGGCTGGAAAGGCAGGATTGTTGAAGGATGGTTTTATTGTTTTGGGGTCACCATTAAATATAGATTTTTTCAGGAGATAAAGGTTTTTAGGAAGTTAAAGTCTCCATTTAATGCGAACACTTGTGAGGCGTTTTAAGGAGATAAATCGATAGAGTTCTTGTAGTTGAGCTCTGATCAGAGGTGGAAATACTGGTGCACAAAATAGAATCTTTGGTTCCTATTCTTTAACACATCACAGTATAACAATTTGTTGAGGTGCAGTAATGAAGACCCTAAAGTGACTGTATGTATGAAGACCTTGTTGGGTTTGAGGACCCTTCCTCCTGAAGTATCAAGTGAAGGTTTTCAGATTCTTGAAGCAATTTTTCCACATCTTGGCCCTTTAGGGGATAGAAATAAATAAATAAAATGCTCATACGCAGAGGCAGACATCCAACCGCCCACTCACACATGAAGAAAATCTGCCATGTCTGCTTTAATCATAGCAACTCACCTGCTTTTCAAATCATCCATGAACAAACAGGCTTGAATGCATAAAATCTACACATATACCGAAACTCGTCTTCAAACATTATGCAAAACACAGGCGCACTTGCAAGTAAACAGACAGACAAGACCCATTGTTCTGCTCTCATTCTCACCAGCTGTAACCCCCAGCATGCATCTGTGCTACACATCGGTTCAAATAAAAATATCTGGAGTCATGGCACACAGCAGACATTTAATGACGGATGAGATGAAGAGAGATTCATCTGGAGAGAAAGACAAAGATGAAAAATGAGAGGCTAAATGAGAGGGTAAAGACATGAAAAGGTCGGGGAAATGGAAGAGAGAGCTGTTAAAGAAGCAAACACTTCACTGCCTTTAGAGTGAAAAACCTGAGTAAAAGTTGCATTTTGATTTTGAAGGTATTGAAAACCTTTAGGGAACTACATTCTTTCAAGTATAAACCTGGGAGCTATAAAGGATGATTTATGTATCAAATGTGTTTTTTAATTATTGTTTAAGATAGAAAGTGTCATTTTAAAGATGTATTTCAAAGGTCTTATTTCTTCAGATGAGAAGATCTCATGTTGGTGCTTTCAGTACAGAGCTGCTGTTTAGACTTGTTTAGCCCAGATTAGCATAAAGACTGGAAGCAGGGGCTAGCCAGGCTCTCTCCACTACATTTACCAACGCTAATAAACAAATTAATACATTCTGTTTGTTTAACCTGTAAATTAGTGGTTATGTGCTAGAACTACTGTTCTTGAGGATGAAGAACACTCAGCGATTAACTGGGTATTTGTGTCGACGTCAGAGCCTCGTGGCGAGAGATATTTTTTATATCTCTCAGCTTTCAGAAGTGAAGTCATAAACAAATCATGAGATTTACATGGCTCCACTGGGGAATCAAATGAGATCTGTTGGTGAGCGTTTTGCAGGTTGAAGGGCCCTGAGTGACTAATTGTGGGATTTATTGGAATCCATGTCAATGGAAGTAAAAAGACACTTTAGGAATCATGTCAGATTTGTTGGGTTATTCATGGAATCCACCCTGAAGCAGATGGCACCACTGGGAATTAGACAACGCATACAGAGGGATTCTGACATGAGATTCCTGAAAGACTGGCCTTTGGGTCGACCATTAACTTGGAACATGCTAACAGCAGGCTTACAACTGATTTAGTGTGGCCCACCACCCAAGAGGAGTAGACAGAGCGGTTTCCCAAGGCGGAGACACTTGTTGTATTACATGCAGGTTATTACACGATACCTCACTCCAAGAATCTTTGAAATAGGTTACTAGAATCATGGCATATTTACTCCTCTGATTTAGTTCATGTTGCCAGTTGCGCCAGTCAAACTGAAGTGGCACCAAATGTCCACACCTACAAGGACTGCCTTCTGTCAAGGACTGACTGTCATCAAGGTCAAACATTAGTGACCAGGGGATGTAATGGCATGTATATTTGACATTTCAGGTGATAACCTGTGATTTTTGGTTTACTTTTCACTACCGAACAAAGAGTTCAGATGATCTGAATGTGTTTGTCTATTAATGCACTTTACATCATTATTTAAATAAGGGCTATTTAAGTGTTCATACAGGCTAGATGTTGCTCAAAAACAAAAAGATCTGCTTACATACGTCTCTTGGGGCCAGTGTGCATCACGTGATGGACCCGGAAGTTGTAATTATAGTTTGGCCACTATGTCAAATTGGCTTCAAAGCCTGGCGCACTTCCTGGGGGCTTGGTGGAACGCTGCACACTTTAAATGGTCACCATCTTGACTATGTAGCGGAAAAAAGCATGTAAATTTTTATTCATAAGTAATAACACTGGATTAAAGTCAAGTGCGCTAACAAACCCAGCAGATATTTTGGCAAGCAGCAAAAACAGTAATATTTTGACCATAATTCTTCTATGGACCTAAAGTTGGGAAAGTTGGCTTAAAAATACAGTTACAATATCAAAAATCTTTTGTGGCAGTTTGATAATAGCATATTTCACCCTTTAAAGAATTAGAATGCAGTAAGGAGAATAAATTATTCTTCTGCTCACATAATAACAAGTCAAAAATCTGCTGTTGTAGTGGTGACAACATTTTGCATTAAAAAACATTAAACTGGCCTTCATTTTGCTAATGTTGTTGATCTATTGTGCTGTGTGGAGCTAGTGCTGAGAAATCTAATGAATGCATTCCTACAATAACAATTAACTAGTTGCTTTATGTAATATTTAGAAGATATAGTTTGCATTTTGTCTTAGAAATAATTTCCTTTCTATACTTTACTAAAATGACTTTAATCTACCTCCTGTGTATGTGTATCTGTAAGTGTACAGCCTGAATGCTCTCTTACGGGCACAGATCACGTACACACACACACAACATTAGAGCTTGATGAATGAAAGTTTGGCCCTGTGCTCTAATAGCTTTGACTTGTTGAACTTTTATGTCCAGCCTCGGAGAAAATAGAGGGATTAGGGCGCGCACACACACACACACACACACACACACTTACACATACTCTTGAACACACACATCCAGGCAGGAATATCCAGACACACACACATTGGACCCCACAAGGATGCACATACAAAGAGACAGACACTTACATTCTATACATGTAAGTAATACTGACACTCAGAGTACAGAGTTGAATCTGTGCATCAACTAGCCTGCAGTTAATTATCTGCAGCAGTGTTCAGTCCAACAGTTCTTTCAGGGACGGAAACACTGCAGTAACAATGCAGCAAGCTTGTAAAAAAGTGTATCTAATGTGCCGGCTGTTTCAAGAGTTTCACAATTTCATTATTTGCTATATTAAAATATGATGCTTCAGAAAACCAGTGACAATGACGGAAAGGCAGAGAGAAAGCCAACTCCCTGATTCCCCCGCTCTGCCATCGCTCTCGTTCACTTCTCCGATGTATCACAGTAACTGAAATGTCAAATCAAGCATCGGCTTTAAATACTGAAGTGCCTGTGAGCTGCTTCCTGTCGTCTCCTGCTTCTCAAGTGTGACTTATCTTTGTGCCGAAAAGGCAGACATCTAGAGAGGTCCAGAGAGGATGATAAATGTGAGAAAGAGGCACGTCATGAGGGTTATCATTCCAATAATCATGTGTTCACCATTAAGAGTTGCATAAAAATGAGTCGATATGAACATGTTTCCTAAAAGTCCAAGGACTATTACTAGTGCCAGTTTTAAGTTTTAGTTAGTAGTTAGTGCAGTATATATATATATATATATATATATATATATATATATATATTAGTGCCCATCTTATAGTGAAAGTGCTCATCAGATAATTCGTTTACAGTGATAAAAAAAATTCCTTAAAATACCTTACCTTAAAATAAAACCAGTAAATTGTAAGCAATCTTTAAAACACAAATGGCTTTTGATTCATTGATTATCAAACTTGTTGTCAATATTTTAATCGTCAATTTTATTATTTGAATAACTAATTGTTTCAACATATGTGCAGTTGGAATTTAAAGGAGAACCCATTTTACACATTAAATGTACTCAGAGTACAATAAAGACAGTACAGTGAACTCCAGATAAGCCTCATGGGAAATGTAGGATCCAGTGTTTTTGGAGCTTAAACATTTTCTGCTGACTTTTATTCCAGTGACGGTCTCTTTTACTTTCAGACAGAGCCAGATATTACAAACTGATTTGTTAAGATCGGTATTATAAGTATTATATTAATAAATACATGTTCAACCTGTCCCTTTGAAGTAATGGGAAACGGTGTCCATGTGACTACGACAAAGGAAAACAAAACGTCAATCTGTTGCCTTGCTCCAAAATCGTCACGTATTCCATTTGATGTATTCAGCAGGGTCCCTCTGTTGAGTAGGATGATTCACAACTGTGCCATCACTTCTTCCCTCTCTCAGTCCCTCCTGTCAAACTCTGCCTCATACTGTCTGTCACTCCTGTTCCTTGATCCCCAGTGTGTTGTCAACAGGTCCCAGTCGTGAGTGGGTGCCTCCACATCCTGTCACTTAAGTGGAACCCCACTTATTTCTCCCCTGTGACAACTACGTCTTGCCTTCATTTCCCCCAAAACTGTACTGTAAAATCGTTATTTTAACTTCTTTCTACTTTCTAGGATTTTTACAGTGTCTGAATGCTGCACTATCGTACGGAGGCATCATTTTAAATAAGTCTAGGTTCCCCTTTCATTCTGTAGACAATAACATTCTTATTGTTCTCATTGTTCTTATTATTTCTCTACAGAATCCCATTGCAATTACACCATGGTTTAAATAGGGAAATTGGATGGGAATCCTTAGTCACAGAGTCCATCTGGGGAAGCTGTTCTCCTTGTAACAATGAGTGGAAACGGATCTTATTGTTCCAAAGGGGGTTGTTACAATGGAGTTACTTTCAGAGTGAAAGTAACACAAGTAGTACAAACAGAACAGCATAGTGGTGCATGTTTCTACAGTTTCTGAAATAACACAAAGAAATAAATCCATGAATATCCGTTACTGATAGCCAGCATTAACTAAAAGCATTTACAATTAGAACAGTACAGTTAGATCTGCATCTTCTGAGTGAATAGTAATCATCAATGTTGCAGTAACCAGTACTGTATTGTATTAACACTGGAAGCATGTTACCTGTGTGTCTTCACAGTAATACAGGGTAGCTTTAGTTAGTTAGCTAAAGACTGACATGAGTATGTACAGCAGTACAATGAATACACATGCCGTGTTAACATTGTCGTCACATGCCAGTTAGCCTGCTGCTCTTATTAAGCAGCACTAGCTTAGCTGTGCATCTAGTTTCCCTCTGTCACGCCAGGTCGTTAGTGATAGTGGATGTGGACAGACATTCCATTTGTTTTATGTTGAGGCTTTTGTGCAGTCAATTGCATGTAAACTGAAAGTTTAGGTTTTGTAACAGAACATGTGAAGGTCAGAGGTTTTATTTGTATTTTAAATTGACCTCTATAAAGTACATGGAATACAGGTCCACGTCACTTCTGTCCAAAAGCCCCTTCACTAATATATAGTAATAGTTCTCATCTGCCAAGTTCATTCGTTGCATATGGTACATTGTAATGGGTATCCATTTCTTGTGTCAGCTATTTCAAACTGCACTATCCCAGATATGGTTGGTTCGTTTTTATACAGGCACTCTCCCCGTTCATGCATTCACAGCCTCTATACCTGTGTCAGTTGCTACATTCTGCCAGAAGCAGTAAAATGCTTTGCAAGCATTTCTCAGCTGATGATTTAAAGGTTTAACTGTAAAGAGGTAATATACAGGAATGTCATTATAGAGGTTGCTTGTGTTAAGTTTCAAAGGAATTACTTGGTAGTGTTTTGCACAAATATAAAAATATGAAATTCTTGCCACTTTTACTGCAGAACAAGAGTCCAGAGAGCCGGGAGAAGGCAGCTAGGGGAGGGGGGGGGGACTTGTACTATTCATCCTTGAATGTGTTTTTAGCAGTCCTAGTTGTTTTTGTTGTAAATTGTCAGTCCGGCCTTCACATAACTTTTTTTTCAATACAGAGATCAAGTTGAGGTAAATAAAATGTTCACTATGAAGTTGAGATACAGCGAAATCTTTAGAGATTGGCTCACTTAAAACATGACATCTTCAAAGAATGTGATTCTGTGAGGATACAAAGGGCAGCAAGGATTTGATCCTCCACAAGTCCAGACACTAGTGGGGAGGAAGGGACTAACAGGAAGTGCATGGTAGAGCCTCTCTACTAGGATAGTCTCAAAGGTAAAAGCAGTGATGTCTGTCAGACATAATGACAGGTTTACCAATGGCTTTTAGCACATGGTTTGTTGATGTGTTGAGCCTCATGCTGACAAAATGGAAATGATGCGGCAAGAAGAGTCACAAAGGCAGTAGAAACCATAACATAACAGAATGGTCAAAAGGGGAAAATCTAAATAACACAAGGCTTCAGGTTGTGTTGGAGGTGCAAACTACACGGCCTGCTGGGGACAACCTTCAGAGGGGCAAGGGCAAAACGCTCTCTTCTACCTTTGTTTTTACACAACTAGTGTCTACAACCAGTACACTTGAGCTCATGTCCTCGTGCCACACCCCTGGAACCCCTGAGTCAAATCCAAACATATTCCTACAGATCTGGTCATGGATGTATTCTTTTCAGTTTTGCTTCAGTATACCTTTATGATCAGAATAAGTGCTGTCTTCTAATTCTAAAATGCAGCTTCCACCTGGAAGCTTTGGTATTGGCCACGTTTTTAAAGCCATGAAGATACGTTATGTCACAGGAAATGCCATATGAAACATGTTAACACATTTGCAATCACATCACTGCAGGCTGCAGTGCCAGTCCTCCTCCCCACGGCTTTGGCTGCAGATTTAGACTGGACCTAAGAGATGATTAATGTCATAGGAGTGTTTAGTGATGCCATAAAAAAAGCTCAGTTCCCATCCAAATATAACGCACATTTTAACAGAATTTGGAAACCACTGACAAAAGAAAATGCAATTAATGAGTTTTTGTCACCTTTTTCTTTTTATTGTTTTATTTTGGGGGTTTCCGCCACATTGTTTTTATGCGCAAATTGAAAATGCACATAAAAGCAAATGGATAGAAACCCACCTATTGTACCTTACAGTTGGAGGCCATATTAGCACATTAACAGGACCTGACTGATTCTGAACTCTGCACCTTCAAGATTGCAGCACAAGGAGATTTATTTGATTCTTTAGAAAACAGCTGGAAACTCATTTCCAGGAGGCAGCAGAGTCACTGCCTGGAGAGAAAGCTTACAATCATTTTGATGAAAAGCTAGACATAAACATCAAAAGAGGTAAGAGTTGAACTGCACAGATTATAGATTCTGTGTCCACAGCTTCTACTGTCATTTATTGCTTCTCTCAGGCATTCCTCACTCTTCCAGGAGCTCACAAATTCCAGATCGTCTTAAACCAAATAATGAATGTATTACAAGCGTTGTGCATGCTATTAGCTGATGGGCACCTGCTGACAGCACCTTGACTCACCAGTATCTGCTGACTGCTCAAACTATCTCTATACCTGCTAGAGACCAGACATTTTCACTTGTTAATGATGGCTCAGTTCCACCAAGTGTCCCGGTAAGCCGTGACAGTGAGCTAGCATGCACAATACCAGGATACCCAGAAAGTTATCAGTTACACTTGTGCCTTTACAGCTATTGCATGCCAAAATGTCTGCTGTGAAAAGGTCTACTGACCATCATCTCTGTCCACTCTCTCCTCACCTATCCAACCTTCTCTAGTTTTATCTCAACACACTCTTTCTGCAAGCTATTATGTCTGGTTCAGTATTTTGTTTTTCACAATGCTGAATGACATATGTCTACTGCATTGGGGTTGTTTTAGTGCGCTCCCAGAAAATTATCCCTCATGCTGTTAGGATTCATTTAGGAAGAATCATCCATTCACACAGCCATCTTTTTCTCACAATAAAGCTGGATAAGAAATTGTAGCAACAAATGGTCCAAAGTCTTTGATGGGTTTATGACTGAAGCGAGAGACAGACTTGAAAAAGACAAACAGGATGTGTGTGTGAAGAAGAAAAAACAGCAAAAGAACAAGAGAAATCCGCATCTTTCATTTTTCCCATCTTCTTCCCTCTAAACATTTCTGAATACTCGTCACCATCAGATGGGGCTCTACGTGACGTATGGCCATCCATAATTCAAGATGATTTGAGAACACGTTTCTGGGATTTACAGGGGCTGAGATGCTGTTTTTATGGTCATAAATCCAATTTGAAAACTGCAGCCTCCTGAGCTCTCGATGCTTCCAGAAATATTGTTAGGCTTCACATTGTTAATGTATACCCCTGTTAAAGAAGCCCAAAAGACTTGAGAAATAATGGTGAAGCTTTGATTTGAGTACGACATTTCAGGAAAGGTAAAAGTGCTCTGGTTTACATGTTTTTTTTGAAATGTTGACAATGTGTTACGACTATGGGGTTATGACAGAAAGGTCTTCTATGGGTTTTAGGGTTGGTAGAATGTGTATTTGAGACTGACAGGGATGTAATATCTGGGTGGGTAGAGCGGGTCATCCGTTAATCTCAGGGTTGGCAGTTCAGTCCTCAGCTCCTCCAGTTCACATGTCCAGGTGTCCTTTGCTCCATCGCCATCGGTGTAAGAATGGGTGAATGAGACCAATGTTTAAAGCGATTTGGGAACCGTTAAGGTTGAAAAAAGCGACGCCCACTTTAATATTTCATATAATTAAAAGGACATGCTAATCAAATATTCATATTTTAGACTAAAAATATATATTTTAGTTGAGCATCGCTCTTTAAAAATACTTTGCCGACTTCTTGAGAATGGAAATGGACAGGAGAGACACAAAGTTTAGCTGTAACATGATGGACTTTGATGACAACATTAAACATTCAACTCATACAGTCAACAATGTTTGGTTTGTGCATTTCATACTTATTATTAAATGATCTTTGGATCAGAAAATCATCAGAACCACCTTCCATCCCATTCAGTCTGTACTAACATTACAGAGGTAGCATGGTGGCTCAGTTGTTAGTAATGTTCCCTCATGGCAAGAAGGTCCAGGGTTTGAATCCATCCACAATGGAAAGATTTGCTAATCAGGTGAAGTGTTCTCATTATGCTTTAAACAAACCAGGTTTTACAACGTGTTGACCGACTGCATCTAAAGGCCCCTGACTGCATCCCGCTGCCTCCTCGAACACTTTGTACAGGCAGAAACCTCCAGTACGCCTCGTTCATGGCAGACATAGAAGGAAAAGCACAGGCGACTGTTCAGACACTGTTAGACAGTCTGACAAGCACTTCAGTTGAAGCATATTTAGACCTTTATCCCACGAAGCCAAACTGGTCACATAATAACCATAGATGTCAACATTATCATCTGTGGCAAATTCACTGTGTGATACATGCAATATCCTTTATCCAAACCTTCGGACTAATGACTTCCTTATGTGGCTTTTCGTGGCTTCACTTTCCTCTTTAAAGCATTTTTGTAGGCATCACCAAGCTTATTTAAATTTAATAAATCTTACACTGCGTATCCAAGCACCAAGACACAATTTTCTACCAAACTAGATTTGAAAGAACACCTGTAGTCTGTTTCTTTTGCCCTTATTGAACATTTTATCCCCTTGGTGATCTGAAGCCTGGTTTCATTGTTCACGTAGAGGCTCTCATTTCCAAGCATGCCTTGTGGTTTTGGCAAAGCACAACCATTGCAACATCTAAGTAATAAAAGGGCAAATAAAACCTGTGAGAATACAGTTTTCGTGAAATAATTTACACATGCTACAGGCAGAGGAGCCTCCTGATACACATTACCTCTGCATGACTTGTATTGACGTCAAGGATGTAATGTACTGGTATGTGGTGGCTCTAATTCTGTGTTGTGTGTACAAGGACCACACTTTCTAGGATTATATTGCAGCATTTCATTGCAAATGCATTTACAACATGGGACACTGAACTTCTACATTTCCACACTTGTATTCCCATAAAACTATATATTTACAACACGTTAGCTTTCAGTCTCAGGCCAAAGGTGTTTGTTTTTCTTCCAGTTAAGTCCCTCTCAAAGTCTCTTATTAGCTTTAAATGAAGATTACACAGATTACAGATCATTACAGATATTACACATTTTCTTTCTCAGAATTACCAGGAATATTTGACAATGAAAATGTATTTTTCATTTCAATAGCTGCTGTCAAGATTTGTACTGGATTATATATGCATGTAGTATTTAGACTAAATGATTAATAGTGAGGATAATTGGCAGGTTAATCCATAATGAAAATAATTATTAGTTGCAGTCATAGTGACCTGTACCGTTCAAAGTAAAAGAGTATGATTAGAATTTTGCAGCAATTGATGTCCAGTTCATAATTTGATGCAACAATACACCCACTGCTCCACTACTACAGTGTCGAAAGTAAAGGCCTGATGCAAAAAACAAGCAAGAAAAAAGGGAAAGTAAAGGAAAGAAAGTGACGATGATGGAGAGATGAAAAGCAACAACAAAAAAAGGAAGGTATGCACAAAAAGGGAATGATGATGATAAAGAAAGGGAGGACTAGCAGGTCAGGGAAAGGATAGGAAAGAAATCATCCATGTCAAAAAATCTAAATAAGATAATGAACGGGGGGAGACTGGATAGGAAATGAATGATGAAAGAGGAGAGGATATAAATATAAATGATGGTAAAGTGAAACAAGGAAAAGTTGAATGATTGGGTTGGAGGGTCCGTACTCGGGACTGGCCACCCACAATGCTTCACAAGCTCTGCATCGTTCCAGGGTCTTCATTGGAATCCAAATCAGCGATGGGCAGAATTGGACACACAGCCCAGTGGCCATGAAGATAAATCCAATCACATCAGAAATCATTAGAGCAGATTGTTCCTGGAGTGTGGTGCTGCAGAGAAGTGTGTGTTCTTCTGAATATTATCACACGTGGCCGGGATTTAGACACAATATACACACTGATGAAGAACATTGTGTCCATATAGTCTAATACATTCAGGCAGTTAGGACCAGTTAGGAGAGGGGAAATGAGAATGTCAGCCCAAGTGGTTTATGGGTAAATAAACAAGAATGACATTCAAATGAGAGAGTGAGTTCTGAACTCTGTGTTGTGTGCAGCCTATTAGATTCATAATAAGCAAACAATTGTGAGTCAGAGGCTTTTTATTGGTGATTGCTGATGCTTGTAACACTCAACCAGCGGCCTTTACCTTACTAAATTCTATTATTTGTTCACTCCAGTGCACAAGGATGAATATAATTGCATTTGCCTTTCATTAAAAGTAACTCTCAAAGTGAAACTAGCTGGGTTCAAAGGGGCAAGAAGCCGCACAACCCTTGTTTTTTTATTTCTCTGCTGCTCCTAACTTGGCTGTAAAGGACCCAGACATTTAACATTTGGTGCAAGGCTTTGTTTGTATTCAACAATACCCCAGCAGCCGTTACATTCATGATTCACTGTTAGTGGCTCACTCGTCAACAACAGCCAATCACATTCATAGAGCTATGCAACAAAGACATTATAACCTGACTCTGCTGATACTCTTTCCTGTTAATCTCATCTTTGCTGCACCTCATTTCCTGCCGCCGCTCCCTCCACCACACCACCTTACTCCTTCTGTGCTATTCCCTTGAATTCCCTAAGATTTTACATTCAGGTGTGTGTTTATTAAGGGGGGGAATTAGGTGTTACTAATAACATCAATGACAGCTCAGCTCCATCAAGTGCCCCAGGAAGCCATGATAGTGAGTCAGCATGCACAATACCAAGAAACTGCAATCTAAATGGAATGAATGGAGTGTCAGCTGTGTAAGACGTCCACTAGCCTAAGGGTTTCTTCCTGGATGCGAGGAACATAGGCCAATGTTCAGTCAGAATTATGAGGACAGTTTCTCAAATGTTGTATCTCTTTTTATCTCTGGCGATGTTCTGGTGTTCTGTGAAGTGCAACTTCTGCTTAGAAAATGGTAAAGCACATGCATTTCTTTGGTTGCAGATCATACAACCGCAAGCTAACAACCAGCTAATGTTAAATTAAGGAAAACTGCGGAGGACCTTTCCACTGCATACAGTGATTTCCTTGCTCTTTTCAAACTAACACAAAATCACCTGACCTCAAATTTCCATTTACTCAAAGACTACAGAAGCAATGCCATGATCCAGCTTGGCTTTCAAAGTGAGATTAATTTGGCTCGTTGGCTGCAGTGCCTGGCAAATGCTTTAAAAGCATGTTAGCTGATTAATATTGCTGCCTAACCTCGCCTGAGTAACATATCTGGCAAACACTAACGCTCCCTGATGCCGGGTTGAACACCGGTGCTGCACATTGTTATGTCTCAGGTTTCGAGCTATCACCTTCCACCTACTGATGGATGGGAAGCTGGCAGCATCAAGGAGGTTCATTGGACAGTTAATGGCTAAATATAGCAGCTAGGCTACATATGGAAATCCAAAACTAGGCCAGTGTGTCTCTATGTCACCATATACTGGCAGAATATTGAGTTTTAACTGACTGGTTTGATGTATTTAGAGGTCTGCGTGGTTATTTAACAGGATTTATGATGAACACAGTGGATCACTGTGCGTAAAGGCTCCAAGCACTTTAACTTGGAGGCTGCAGATTTATCAAGTCTGTCCGGCTGCCTTCAGATGGCTGCAGGGATTTAATTAACTGATTAACTTTAATTAACCTGCCTTTGAAATCATGAGCAACTGTAACTAGAAGATTAAGCACTTGCACAGCTTGAAAGTGAAAGACTAAAATGAAAATACACCATTGTTGCTTTTAGGATCATGTTGGAAGGGCATCTTTTTGTTTGTTTAGGAAAGAAAACACTACAATGGTAAAGAGGTGTTGTACACAAGCAGGTTCAGTAAATGTTTTTTACAGACTGATGAAGAATAAAGATGACAAGCAATGTGACAATTTCTAACTGGCCGAGTAACGTTAACTAGCCATGCCCATGTTTATTTAAAGAAACATTTTAATATATTTGACCAAATCTGTCTGTAGACAATCAGGATGAAGTTCTCATGGGTTTGATCAGGTCGACAAATCCTGCTTTAAAATAGGACTAAGCATCCATATTGTCTTAGTGCTGAACGTAGAGCTGCATAAACGTTCAGTCAAGAAGCTCAATTTTAGTTTTAATTTAAAAAACTGTGAATAAACAACAATATAACATTGTTTAACACACAGTCCTTATGAAGTGGCTGGATCTTTAGTTTCTGGCGTTGTGATATTGTCAGTGGGATTTTGAATAAGGTTTTAAAACTCCTAGGACAGAACCCAAGAGTTCAGGTTTCACTCTCTAAACCAGGGGTTTTCAAAACCTCTGTATACATTCATCCTCTTAGGAATTTGTAAGATTTGCAGTGTTTGTGTGTTTTGAGGTAAATGCAGTGAACTTCAGGCGGCGCTGGAAAGAGACCAGAGAATTAACAGGCGAGAGCAGGAGCTGAGACCAAGACAAGTCCAAGTCGAAACAACAAAACATCTCAGTACAGGACTTGAGTCTGAGACCAGACTTGAGTGTTACAACCCTAGATGAGGTCGTATCACATGCACTAATGCAAACTGGAATAAAAGAAAAACTAATGCTGATGTCAATGCAAATACTTGAGGACTAATATATATATGAGGGGAATCTTGTCACAATGGTTCCTTTGTTTCCTGCAATACTAGAAGCAGTGGTAACCATGGTGACGTTAGCATGAGTTTCTGTGTTCAGCGGCTACTAGTTTGCTCTGTTGAAGAAAAATCACTATTTCTATTTCTCCTTCTGTCTGTGTTTATTGAATTTCTTGGTAGTTCTGTATTCATCAGCAATGACACAATACTGGCACTGCTATTGTGAGCCAAACTGCATCTTGGGGGCTTTGAGAGGGTGTGCAATAGAGATCTCATGAAGCGGAGTAAACAGACAGAAATGCGAGAAAATAAAGCTGTGAATGAGGAGCAGATTTCTTATTGTAAGGTTTAAATCTCCAATCCAAAAAGGTGAAATCACTAATACTTACTGAAGTGTATAGAAATAGTGTTCAGATAACTCACTGAAATGTACAAACACTGGTTAGAACATTTTGTAAATATTGTTACGCTGAGCAAATCTAAAAGGCTGCACTTACCAATATGTTTTTATTTCCTGCTCTGCGGAGCCTTTTGGGGTATTTGGACCAGAATGTTAATGTTTTGGTTCGGTCCATCAGCTTTCACTAACCTCGTTTCCTGTTGCAGCAGGCAGTAGTTTTCTGTGAGAAAGCTCAAATAAACCTCCGGTACACTACCTGCTCGGCACCCAGTGGCAGACAGACAAAGCTAAAGAACCAGATATTTCCCTCAGGAGTTGGTTGAGACCAAAACTAATTAAAAGGGTAGAATACTGGACAGGTGCACAACTCAAAATCAATGCTCCAAGTGGCCAAAAATAAATGACTGCAGGTTTGACTGAGAATTCAGAGAAATTGATGCTGTTATTTAAACAGCCATGGAAGCCCTTATATGCTTCATGTCATGAATGATTGATTGTAACATTTGACTCCCTCTCTTCATATTTCATATTTTCCTTCCTCCTCTTCCTCTCTATTTCTGGACACTTTTTAAAATTGTATTGAACTGTATTTAATTGTGTCTTTTTGTCCTTAATTTGAATACCCTTCTATAATTATTGGAAATAACCAACCTGTCAGCATATTCATCTTTATATACTCAAGAGTTTTTTAGGTCTCCACTTTTTTGAAACAGAAGTGACAGTTATACTTTGTCTGTGTTGTGGAAGCCCAAAGGGGACAGTTTTAAAATGACTTGAAAATAAAAACGTAATGAATTGAAATAATAATGCAATCATACATTGTACTTGCAAAGGACCAAAGTCTTAGAACAGAACTTACTAACAGAAAGACCAGCCCAAGGTGGACCACAACGCTGAGTAGCAGCTGTGAGATTTGAATCCACACCTGAGCATTTCAGCAACATAAGCCGCTCAGCATGTAGCCTTGTTGGCTGAAAAGTCATCACGTAGCAGAGGACTGTTTCAATCCATCAACTCAGCAGGGTTTCTTATCTGTCTGGCCATTGGAGGTACAAGCTGAGACAACCAGAGTTTATCAAAGGAAGACCAGATAAGCAAAATTGGAAATCATTGCGCCATCATGTACACTAATGTGTCGGAAAGCTTACCTTTACACGAGGACTGCAGTTCACACATTTGTGCTGTGACATTAAGGGGACACACATGAGATCTCTCTCTTTCAAACTGTCGGGCCATAGATACAGTTCTGCTTTAACATTCCCTGCCATTGAACAGCAGCTGAAAGAAGACACTAAACACGACATGGACAATGACAATACAGTAAAAATTCAAGAACATTGTAAAATATGGACACATTTTGAACTTGATGTTATGTAAGGCAATCCTTAAGTATTCTTCTAGTGTCTTCTCCCACAGTGGCTTCCAACACTTGAGGCTTGGCACCTCACAACCCCATAAGAGGTCACAAGATAAGTTTTAGGGGTCGAGAGATGATTAAGAGGCTTAAAAAGTTGAATAATACTACACATTTATGTGAATCAGATCATGTGATCATGTTTATGATTCATCAACCCCAGTGGATCCTGAACCTCATGCAGTTCCAGGCTTCTGATTAGAGCTCTGACTGGGTCTGGGGAATGGTGCATCCAGGGGAGCTGACATTCCTCCATCTCTCCCACTCACTCTCTTTCCTACACATATGCACTTTTTTCTCTTCAATGTAATGGGCTACTGACACATGCATGCATTCCCCTAACCCCTGAGCTCCCCCTTATCTCAGTACCTCTGTGTCTCTTTAATAGTGAGGAGGGAGGTCTCAAGACTGCAGGAAGACTTAATAACACTGCATGAATGCTTGTGTGTGTCTACTTCTGTGAGGGACACAGAAAGAGAGAGGAGAAAATATGGTAAAAATGAAAGAAAGCAAAAAAAAATGTACCAGTCGTTTTTAGGCTTCTGGGGTTTACTCCCGCTGGAAATATCCACCCATACTACTAACAGCACGTATGCACGTGGTGCTGCTACTGCAAGGAACGTGTCCACCAAATGGTTTACTCGTTAGGACTCAGTCATGGGTTTTTTACATGTGTTGTTTTCATAGTTTTGTCATAATTCATATAGTAACCAGTACTACAAGAGATTACAATTTGAAATTCAGTAACTACCTCAAAGTTTTCAGTTTCGGGGTCAGTTTGTCCACTATTTGAACAGGAGTTAGATGGTGGGTTGATATCAGTTTGGGTCCTGTGTGCTTAGTGGACAGATGCTAACTTCATGCATGGGCTGGAGGTGAGGTGGCAAGCTAGCATGTACCAAAAGAGAGGAAATGCTCCAGTGTTGTTTTATTTACAGCACATGTGTCCTGGCTTGGTAACATTATCCAGTGATAATCCTTTAAATACCCCCAAAACCGACTAATTGCTAAAGTTGGTTGGTCTTTCAGCCGGTCCACTCCTTCCAGTTCGAAATATCTCAACAACTTTTAGCACAGACAATCGTGGTCTCCAGAGGATGAATCCTACTGACTTTGGTGACCCCCTTTTTTCTCTAATGGCAGTAGATCGACACTGTTGGTCTTTACTAAATTATTGGAAACATTTTTGGATGGATTGCTTATAAATTTAGTACAGATACCCAGTTGTACCCAGAGGCACACCTAATGACTGTGGTGATCCTCTTTAGCACCACCAGCAGGTCCAAGTTTTCACAGGGTGAACAGCAAAACAAAGAAATATGTACATTGGTTTATTGCTATCAGCCATCAGTGTGTTCTCTCTGACCTCTGTGAAATACCTATTTTGTTTGTGATCGTGGCTCTGGGTATGTGTCCATGTCACTTTGTTATAAATGTGAAACCCCAGTGCCTTAGAGATTTCTCGTAGGTGTGTGTGTGTGTGTCACATACTGGTGAGACTCTGTCACTCAAACAAATCTCAGTGTATCTCATAAACTGTCTCCTTCTTTCAATATACACAAACTCCTTTGCTTTGACAGCTCAACAATGGCTGCGATGCAAGACGCTGGACAGCTCTGTCTGCAGCCATTACCCACAGGTACCTCTGAATTTTTAACGGACTCTCTCTCTCTCTCTCTGTCATAGCAATAACAATAATTGATTCTGCTTTAACACCACTGAAAGCTTTTCCCCTTTTACTGCAAATTCACACATTTCAATTGGCTTAGCAGAGAATGGTTTTTACCTTGCTGAAATGCATAATAGAACCTTGTGTGTGTGTGTGTGTGTGTGTGTGTGTGTGTGAGAGAAAGCCAGAGAGAGGGGACATGGGAGATGACATAAGTTGGCTGTTAATTAGACATTTACCCAGTGCAGGGGGAATCCAGTAGTTATAAACACAGCTGTATCTCAGTGGAACCGTAAAATTCAAGTTTTGACTTTGGGATCAGCCATTGCATCTTGGGAGGGGATACAGTTGTAATCCTCGAGTCCCTCTTATCAAGCTAAACAAACCCTTTGAAGCCCAGACGGTTTTTGCTCAATTTCAGTCCCTTTCTTTACAGGCTTTTGGCATCTTCATCACATCTTAATTAGGCTACTCAGAAATGTGACACTTCATCAGGTGCATGTCCTGTTTATTTGACGAAGGACAGAAAATATAAAGATTTCAAGTGTGTTTTTCTGCCTTGGCGTCACTTGACTGTTGGCATCAAAGTGGTGGAGTCAACTTCATAATAATCTAGAACTGAGTGTTAATGATGTGGGCTACTACAAACTATTGCTATTATCTCCAAGTACAACCCATAAAGCATAAATCTGTCAAGATGCTTTGTTTCTTCTAAGCAAAAGTGCCATTCCACCTACTCAAGCAGATTTTATGTTGGTTATTATGACAGTTGGAGTGGAGAGACGGGCAAATGAGCTGAGAGAAGGCTGCAGCACCACGTCTTCATCCAAATTTCAATCACTCCCAGGAGGTGCCTTGGGAGTGTGGGCATTACCAGATTGAGTAACAAAAAATACCTAATGAAAAGCCAAACATGCCTGTTCACACTGTAAGTGATGGATCTTTGAAGGTTCTTCATTTCAGTAAGATCATCTCTATGAATGTTCTGCTCTCAGAATGTGATTTGTTACTAACCAACACCTCGCCATTTATTCATGCCAGAAAATGTTTAGTGTAGGGTTTGACGTGTGAATCAGACTTGGTTGTTCAATATGAATATTTGTTCCTTTTTTCTGTATAGACTATCGAGCAACGCCTTATTGAATTGCCAGACTAGTTAGCCATCTCACCTAATGCATGCGAACTACGCTAACAACAGAATGTCATCTTTCACAATTAACCGTGTTATGTTATGTTGTGCTGCAGTGATCCGAGCAAATAAACTTGTATTTAACTCCCGACACTGAATGTATGCAGCTCTACAGCTGAGGTGAGGTGTCAGTCAGAGACACAGATATAAGGACTGCTTCTATACATTCCACACTTGTATAAGTATATAGATATGAATATTTAATTTGCTCACTCACACACTTATCCTCCGGGTGGGCCACCCTCTCACACACACACACACACACACGCACACACACACTCTGTCACATCTCTGCATGTGTTATGAACCTGTCCCTGCATCGGTTGATGGATTGAGTCCCTCATGGGTTCAAAATATGGGATTCACCCCTTTCTAAAGCATCAGCACTTCAATAAGACCTGCATGTGTGTGTGGGAGGAGGTCTTTCATGATCCCTGCGCGTGTGCATGTGCATGTGTGCGTGTGTGTGAGAGTGAGTGAGTGGGGGGAGATATAGAGAAAATGTCTGTGTAATGAGGTGGAAATAACAGTCTTTCAAGATACTTCCCTCTGACAAAGCTTTGAAGACGAGCCTTTTTAACTTAACACAGCGAGGTTTAGATCACAGCCACATACACACACTCATACAGGCACATACCCTATATAACGCAATAGGTGGGATCAAAACAACAACAACAAGCGAGCAAGCAGGTGAACAAAATTTGACATCATTTTATTAGACAGAGATTTAGGCTCTGCCACAGAGAGCAATGAAAAGAGTCACTAAAAAAGAAAAGGAAAGGAGAGTTCGGCAAACACAGAGGAGAAGCTAAAGCTAATGAAAATCTAAGGTGTGTAAAGAAAGAACATGAGAGCCGAGCAACAGCACGTTCGACAAAGACTGTCGGAGGACAAGCACTGAAATAAATGCTGCAACACTCGTACTGTCAACTCACTGTTTGTGGAGTTAGTTGTAAAGTGACAAGAAACAGACAACAAAAGAATTGTGGTTGTGGTATGCAAAGACGTAAGCATGCTTTATATTTAGTCATTAAAAGTTGTAAAGAAAAAACATTTGCTGCTTCTGCAACAGTCAGATAACCGGAACCAGCCCAGTATCCCCTGGAAATACATTCACTTTGGAGGATTAAGGACCTTACGACTGTGTTTAATGCCAATGTTCAGTGCCAGTGCAGGAGGTAGTATGTAGGCACTCCCAAGGTGAAGGGTTAGGGTGGTGGGTATGTAGACTTCCATGCAGGTGACCAAAGTGTGCATCCAGTAACAGACCTGGGTGGTAAAGATACGTTCACACTCAGAACATGACACAACTCAAGACAGTTACCTTGAGAATGCACAGTTGGTTGCATCAGCATGAGCAATAAAATAAACATTGAACAGCAGACTTTGACTGCCATGAGGCATCCGTACATGCTTGGTTTTCAGGCACTTCTTATTTAGTTTCGCAGTCGTAATTAAGCACTTATTTACAAGTTAAAAACGTGTGATTACCTGAATTTTTTGGAGAATCTTTTAAAACAGAAAGCACAAGCTTTCCTTAACCACATCCCGAGTGTTTTGTTTGGCTTCTCTTAACCATGCCATAAAAGAACTTGCACACTCTTGCCCCCATGTAGGTGATTCCATTAGATTCCCCATGGATCTGATGGAGAGCGGCAACATTTCATCCATCCACCACATGATTGGTTCTTTGATGCTTGTAGACAGCCGTCCACAGAAGACATTGTAGGACTACAGCCATCCTCCACTGAGGGCTTGTCTTTGGTGGGGTGTATTTTCATTTGTTACACTCCTTGTTACTGGGGTAAGTAATATCATTTCAGACCACAACACTGGCATGTGAAGATATTTCCATTAACTTTTTTTTTTTATGCACCAGCTAGGGAGAGAAATATTACAAGTCACTACTACATGAGTGCAGTGACCTCGCATGATTCCCAGCAGAGATCCACCTGTGTTTTTTATGTTTTTCTGTGAACACGCAATGGAAGAATATGACCTTCAACCGAGAGGATGTCGTCTTACTTCATACATCGAGATGGGTTTAGTTTTGAAAATAACATTGATTTCTAAGCTGGTCTATTAAAGTATAATACATGTCTAAGCTGTCCAGTTGAAAAACAATGCATTTCTAAGCGTCGTGTTGACAGCTTCTTCTGATCAAACAGTGATGGATTACCATCATTGTTTGGTGTCTGAGAAAACAGATAAAATGCCACTGGTCAGAGGAACGTGGCAGACATGATGTCATACTGACACGAGTTAGGCATCATCCATATAACACAAGATCACACGTCATCTCTTCAGCTGTCCGATGCTTTCTCTCTCTCTTGGTCTCGTTCACTTACTCAAATTTGGAGTCATCAAACACACACACACACACACACACACACACAGCCTGCATTCTTATTAGTCTGTCTCTTCACTTCAATCAAATGAGGGCGAAGCACTTTCCTCGTCAGTGTTGAAACATGATCACACTGGAACATAAACCAAGACACACACACACGCACACACACATCAGTCATCCATTAACAAAGCCACATTAAACAAGAGGATCAAGGAGGCCCTAAATATTTAACCCTCCATTAGAAATACTGTGTTTTGCCCCCACACTTAGAACCCCCCCACCCCCTGCAGATGTGGCGAGTGAGCAGCAATTTGTTGTTGTTGTTTCCAGGTTGATGAAAAGTCAATGGGGACGTGGAAGCAGCGGAGGGTGAGGGGCGCCTTTAATTTCACCCCATTGCTCGTCTCATGCGCCAAGGGTGCAGCCGGAGCTTAATTAGAATGCGTTTTAAATATTGATGGGGGCCGGTTGTCCCTACTGTAAGGCAGCACAGGGAAACTGGAGCGCAGGAGGGGAAACTTGATGAGAGCAAATACACACTCTGACAGCTCTGAACTGACTGGCTGATTCATTAATTAAAATAAGACGGATAGCTGAAGGTTAGACCATCAGATAGATAGATAGATAGTCTCCCCTTGTAAAAAGGAGGCTGGAGGAGAGCGAATCATTCGAGACGCGGTTCAGCTGGGATGCTGTTATGACCCAGCATGCTAGGGGAAGGGGAAGCAACATAAATGTAGGTGGATTTAAAGAAATACTTATTTATTTAAGAAGAACTTGCATTATTGATATACAAAAAGGTGAAAATGAGCCTTTTGGTGTGATTCAAATTAAGAAAGATATGTGTAACCAACAGGTCTGTGTATCTTTTGGTCATTTGGTATATATATATATATATATTATATGTTCTGGGGGAGCCACAGCTAACTCAACCTAAAAGAAACAAATCTCACTACCTCATTTTACCTGAAAAAACCGCACCACTGCTTTTAGTGGTTTTAAACAAGGACAGTCTGAACATGTGTGCAATCAGTTGTGTAAACTATACCTGTCCCAGTCCCCAGGGAGTAACGAGTGCCTCGGTTCTAATTCACTAAAGCCTGAACAACGTTTAACAGCCATTGAAGTGACACAACAACCAGAGGCACAGTTTGAGAGCTCATCACTTGAAATCCCACCCGCTGCGTCTCACAAGCTGGCCAGGAATTTCACAGGTGTTCCCCGAATAGCCTCCTCAGATTGCTGGACCAATCAGGATCTTCAGCTCAAGCTTTATTTAAATGTCTTGATACTGAAATGATGAGGCGTTTGGTATTCTATATTTTACTTTTGTACTTACACTATGGAAAGATCACACCTAGAATATGTCTCTCAATACTTTCTGACATCCCGACCCCCCCTCCTGATATTTGGAAAATCAGGAGGAAATTTCCTGGGCACTATTTCCAGTAGCAGATTGAGTCAAAATAAACTAAAGTGTGTGTGTGAAGAACATGTCACCCAGTGCAATGGTGTGAATCATTGATGTGTTTTAATAATAATAATATGGCATAAAGGAATAAGATATTTCATGCTTTGGATACAAACAAAATACTTGTTAGTAGGATCAATTTATTGAAAAAAAATCACCAGCCATATCCTTTGAATAGCAAACTAAACCAAAACAATATTGTTATATTGACCCATTTAAGCATTTTCTCATTGGCCTTTACAATAATTATTCATATATCTGTTTCCTGCTCTGCCACATCTAAGGTTAATGTTTAAATTGAACTCAAACACATTGGTTATGTTTGGCCAGGGTTAAAGTTACCTGGCTGTTGGGAAGAGGCAGGATGTGAGCCACAGTTTCTGGTGTAGACGTTACATTTAGAAGTTACTTTAAACAACCCACTGTTACATCTGGACCTTCTCCTTAACAGGTTCTCAGGAGCTATAACAACGTAGCGCTACTTCCCCCTTTGCTTCTGACAGACCACAGTCCTACCTATGACAGGTTGCTTGCCAAGAAAACGTAGGTTGTTTAAAGTGTTTGAACAAATGACCAGTGCTGTCATGTTCCTGGTGACGAGTCTTTACTTCAGAATAAAGAGCAAATTGGGGTCATATAAACAGACTTAACATACTTTTCCAGCACTCCATCTTTCTGTGGCCTTCGAGCATTTTGGGAGCTTTAAATTTATAAATCAGCATATTTTCTTGACCAACAAGCATCAATCAAATGGTTGTAGTGTTCCTGTGCTGCTTTCATGGTATTCTTTAGAAACTCTAATTTAAATATAAACACAACACAGCAGTTTAGCCAATGTCATGTGGGAGCAACATTCACAGGAAGTAAAGGAGGCTGTGAAAACTTCCAGACCACTCAATGTCACAACTGTTATGTAGAAATAAAGTTTTCCTCTAATGTGCCAGAGGAAAAGAACTGGAAAGAATGGAACTGGGTTAAAGAAAAGAGGATAACATATACATAAGGACACAGAGAAAGAGCAAAGGAAGGGGCACTGCAGATAAACATAAGAGCACAGCAATAAATTGTTTTCCTATTAAATTACTATAAAGATGTCATGCCCATAAATGAGTTAAAAGTGCAGTCGAGGCACTGAAAGGGTGAGAAACAAAATCAAATTCTAAAGAAAGCTTTGGACTGACGCCAAGGTGGAGAAGTAGAGAGAGAAAGAGAACAGAGGGAATGGAGAAGGGGGAAAAAAGGTTTTGACAAGTGACAGGAAGAGAAAGAGAACAGAGGAGGAGGGATATAAAGTGAAGGACAGAGGAAGAGAGGATAAAATCTATAAAACTGGAAGAGAATTAACTGGGAAAGAAAAGACTATGAAGGCCAGAGAGGGAAATAGTGCCAATTCCATTTTAGAGAGATAGATATATTTTTATGTGAAAGGTAAAATTAGTTTAGTTTCCAATACAGGGAGTTGTGACACAGTGCGCAGGGTCAGCCACGTCCCAGCACCACGGGAGCAGAGAGAAGTTAAAGAAGCAGTGAGACTTCGGTCATCTGCAGTGTTCTCATTGTCTGGAGGATCAGGCCAGGACGCTTTCCGGAGCTGACCGTCACACATCGTGTAGCACACAACAGGAGATGCTGTCCATGTCAGATAACTCTGTCCGGTTTCTGCACAGCTCAACTGAGTCAGGCATTTTACTCGTACTTAGCTCATGCTGGTGTCCAGAGAAGTTCAGGGTAGCTCTGCGTGTGTGAGTATGTTTCAACACAAAACCAGCTGTGATATTAGGTGAAGAGGAAACTTGAATGACTCCCGAAGGGAAATCGAGGGAGTCTGAAGTAAAGTGTGACCCTACAGCATTAGTGAAACCCATAAAAACAATGGGCAAAACAATGGAAACACAATCCAAGTTGTGATAAACAGGAACACCTGCAGCAAATAGTATTAAAGTTCCAGTGATTCATTTCACTTCAAATCCTGAAATCAAAGCCTCTGCTGCATCATCACCAAAGGAGCCAGACAGATAACTTGATATTTCATGATGTTCAAACTCACTTCTGAGTTCAGGTGCAATGAAAATGAATAATTTGTCTGGCTGGTCGTGTCAGATGTGTCTCTGAAGCTAATAACGTCTTCAGCAGCAACTTTGTTTGCACCTCAAGCAAGCACTAAAACTTTACTTGTGGTACTGAAGAAACTTTATGGAGATGTGATACATCATCATTTGCATAAAAACGATTGGATGGAAGCCTGGATATTCTCACAGCCCCTGGTAGTGTTGAGTTTATAGTTTTGAAGTAGCAAAGAATTTGCCAAATAATTCCAACGTTCAGGTGTATGATGATGCAAAGGGAGGCAAAGTCGTTCAGATAGATGAAATAATGGAAAAGCCAACAACAGGACGACAGCAGAGATGCTGTTCAGACACGAGTCCAAATGGGTTTTACAGAGGGAGCTGAAGCAATCATTGCTGAAGCATGTCTGTAATTTCCTAATCTGCCATCTGATGACTCTTTGACTCTGCACCAGAAACCTTTTCTGCTTTGTTTGGGTCTACCTTCTGTACAATGCCCGGTACAAGTAAAAGGATAATAGCTACAGAAGACATTCCAAAATTTAAGCAATTACTTTTATGATTGTGCTAAAAACTAATCTTGTTCCAATAGAGTTTAACAAAGACAACCATAAAAACTGAGGACTGAAAGAAGACTGCGAGCTGTCCGGAGACAACAGGATACAGATGGGAGCGAGGAAATCAAAGTGGAGGAAACACATGGAGGAATAATAAAATCAGATGTTGACATTTGGAGAGTAGAGAAGTGGTGATGGGGAAAGAAACAGTCCAGAGGAAGAACAAAAGTGATGGCGAAGGTTCAGAAAAAGATTGAACAGAGAATCAGATGAACGTGGAAAACTAATTCCTGAGCAAGAAAAGAAGAAAACTTTTGAAAGGAGGGCAAAGAAAAAGAAAGAACACTTTAAAGGTGAAGGCTGTGGCCTTGACTAATCGTCCATACGACTCGGTGGCAGCCGAACCACAGGGAGCCACTTGGTTTGTGTGTGTGTGTGTGTGTGTGTGTCTGTGTCTGTGTCTCTCTCTCTGTGTGTGTGTGTGTGTGAGAGAGAGAGATGAATATGCATTGTTTTCTGTCAAACGTCAGGCTGCCAGCAGGTTGCCAGCTTGGCCCATTAAGGCCACGTAATAAAACTAAACTGTATCATGCACACACACACACACACACACACACACACACACACACACAGCAGCAATACAGACACACAAGCACACTGACATATATGACTGCATGTGCTCATATTGTACATGCACACACAAGCACAAGCATTCATACAGAAACACAGTATCACCTGACATGACAGAAAGAAGTACATGTGCTTCATCAGTTTCCTTTACTCTTTTCTGTCTTTACTCCTCTGTAAAAACCTTCCTTCATAACTCTCCCTCTTCCCTCACCTCCCATTTACTTTACTTAACCTGTAATTAAGAATACGATCTGTGACTTTCACACATGTACTTAATGACATAAAAGTGTCGTCAATCTCACCAGTCACTTATCTTTAAAAGACAAAACAAACTCTCTGGCAGAAACTGTAATGAAGAAAGAGTGATATGCTGTGAGAACTCTCCACCACGCTGCCACCTCCAGCACTCTGCCTCCGCCCAGCTTCATTCCAGCAAGTCAACATGACCTGTCTGTATCTAGAATGTAACAAAAAACTTCTGACCTCAGCTGACCTGCATCAGAAGATCAGGCAGGTGGTGGACACGTTGCATCTGAGAATATGTCATATATCAAAGAAGCAGAAGGTCATCAGCTGGAGCCTCGGCATCATCTCCCAGCTTGACATTGGCCACAGGGTGCAGACATTTTCAGGACACAGCTCTGACATCAGTACCTGGGCAGCCAGTGTTGGTAATGAGCATGGTGGTTATGTTGTTGCTCACAGCCAGCTAAAGTTTTGGTCTCGGGCTCATCAAGTGATACAGAGTACCTGTGACTGCTGTCGAAATCCTCTTCTGAGGAGGATGTTTGACGAGTGGGAGCAACTGACCATCCGGCAAATGTATTTTCATGTAGGACCAGGATGATCTGACAGCCCTGAAGGAGGCGAAGCTTGTACTGTATCAGCCGAAGCGAGCAACCCCTGTGTTGCGAGAGAACCAAGACGGGACCAAGGAGACCCAGGCTCCGATTGAGACCCATATCCAGGCCTTTGATGGAGACACTGGTCATGACACTCTGGGAGTCCCACTAATCAAGTTGGCCCGGATAAGCGAGATTTGGAAGTCCCAGTAACAGCATGTGGCCTGAGTCCAGGATCTTCCAGGTGTGCAGTCCTGCCACAGACGGGAGCCATAGTGAAGGGAGGGCACCGTCTGCCAACCTTCCTCTGTGCCAGAGTCATTTCACCTGAACCAATTCATCCAAGGCACATATGCAAATCCTTTTTCTCATTCCATGAACAGATTTAATTCTAAATTAGTTGATAATTATGAGATCAAACTATTCATGTATTTATAGGAAATGTTTGTATGGTTTCAGACTGTTTTTGTTTTTTTCTGAGTTGTGTAACCAGAACTACTACATAGTGTCCGCAGCTGTCTGTCTACGCGTGTGCTTAGTATATATAATCCAGGCTTGAGAGAGCACTACGTATGTTCACTATATCGTGTAGCAGGATGCAGCACTATTCTCTATTTTTCTTTTCTAAGTTTCTCTTCATGCATGTAATGCAGCCCAATTTAAAAATGTGTCATTTAAAAAGTTTTGAAACCGTTAGTTGCTAGGTTACCTAGCGATGCAATTCTAAATTCTAAAGCAGAGGAACTTTTGATATTTACAAAAGAAGAACAGGACAATGAACAAATTATGTTTTTATTTGATTACAAATAGCATTGCATTGGCAAGCGGCCACGGTGTAACCAGCATATTCTCCAGTTGTTTTTGACCAAATTCTGACCTGCAGAAAAATCAGTGTGCAACATTTTGAGAGTAAACCCTCATTATATATCTCAGTTCTGAATATGAGGAGTACTCTGGGACAAAATAAACAAACAGAAGGAGTTGTGTGGTCCTCAGCTGTGTGTGAAGCATCTGTCACAGTCTTGACAGAAAACGTAGAAACTAGCGGATTATGATGGAAATGAGTGACAGGAATGTTTTTGGTGTAGACAGGAGATTGAAAGGAAAATGTGTGTCTTGTCGTCTGGAAGTATTGCCCCCCCCCCCTTCTTCTCCCAGGCTCCTAACTGATAATGGATTTGACTGTACTATTTTGCTGGAGTGAAAGGCCGGCGTGACAGTTTCCGTTTCCCCCTGAGGAGAATGTATAATCCCCATGAATTTACATCTGTCTGTCATCAGATAGAAAGGGCATTTATTGTAGGGCAAGACTGCATGAAGCCTCTGATAATGGGTTCTCTGGTTAGGTCACAGAAGTCTTTCATGTGGTTTACAATGAGGAGCAAACCTGAACACAATACCACACACCTGCTGACAAAAGTGTTTCTTCTTTCTTATGGCCAAGTGTACATGTTCGTGCTCATTAACTGAGATGTTACTTCCACACTGCTCACTCTCATGACATGAAGAAAAGGTTTCTGTGGATATGATGGAGGTGAACATGTGGTTATTAACTGGAAGTAATACAAATAGTTTGAGAGGATCGATACTCTGTACGCTAAATTTGTATATAGAAGAAATGATTAGATTATCTTAGCATAAAGGCTGGAAGCAGAGGGACACCGCTAGCTTGGCTCTATCTAAAAATTACCCCCCCAACTATCCAAAAAACTATCTTGTTTGTTTAATCTGCACTCAAACTGAAAGATAGTTGTGGTCTTATGCTGTAACGACTCCCTGGGGTTTCTGCTGGTTGCCTCAACACTCCAGACTTTTTATTCATGGATTAAAGAAACGAGACCAACATGTTCATTGGTGAGCTTTAGTGCTGCTGTAGGCAGATTTTTTTTACCTTTGGACAGAGCCAGGTTAGCTGTTTCCCTTGTCTCCAGTCTTTGTGCCTAGGTAAGCTAATCAGCTCCAGACAGCAACACATATCTGCAGCCAGCGGCAGATGGTGTGGGTGTTAATTTAACTTGTACAATGAAGATCGAAATAAACAGTGGAATTACATCAAACTGATGTGATCATATTAGTGGCTTCGTCAACTTTATTTTTACTGTGTCTCACATCATAAACAGGCACATGATATGTTAAAATGTGACATCGCAGCATTTGCACCATCATGCATTTCATGAATAAAACATGAAATGCCACTCTCACTAAAAAGAAAGTTGGAGAAGAGCAATGACACATAGGATTGATGAGCCACTGTTATCCTGTGTCTCCCGAACAGTCTGCAGCAGTCTGGTGAGTGTAGAGGTGTGTGTGGTGTCATTTGATGTTGATGGCTGTGTAACGGCACTGCGCTCTGACGCAGCACTTAATTAGAGGCTGCAGATTGATCAACATATGTGTTCTGCTGCTTTAGATGGCTGCAGGAGTTTAATAAACTGAAGGTCTTCGTACAGTATGAATAAGCTGTGGACAACAGATACTGTAAGAATCTCATATACATTTTCTCAAGTTCCTGTTTTCAACGGAATAGATGTTCTACAGAGTTGATTCTCAGTCTAAGACCCAATTTTCACAGAATTACCAACAACTGGTTTTGCGCATTTGAATGACCACCCCACCTGCACCATGCACTCAGGTCAGACAAAGGTCCGAAAAATACCAAAGGTCAATCCATGGCTTATGCACCGCCACAAAAATAGGGCTCTTATATTAACAACAACAACAACATCAAACCTTTAGTTCCACTAAACATATTTTTTTCCCATCTGTAATGCCTCTACGTCCCCCAGCTGGGGCCCAACCCCACAGTTAGACCACCCGCACTCTGAACCCATCGGCCAATGGCTCGGGGCTTTCAGTGTAGCCAGCGGATATCTGGATAACAGATTCTGAGACTTCCAATGCGTTCTTCCTCACCTGCTGTCAACACGGACTGTTTATCCTCTCAGGCGTGATTGGTCAATACTACTCTTAACAATTCAGATTCCAAAAATCCACAATTTGTACAAGTCCACCCACAGTAAGACATATGTTTTAGCAGAGGAATGATGCTTAAGTTTTGTCGTAATGAGATTCGAGCAAAGAGAATGAAGTAGTCTTAAGACTTGGATTTATATTCACTATGTAAAATGGAGCAACTTCTGCTTTTCTTAGAGGGGAAGGAAGGGTTTATGGGGAAAGTGTCGGATTTTAACCCACAAAGAGTGCCCCAATGTCTCTACATAACACGATGGGACTGCTGAAATGCATATGAAGGGAAATAAAGAGGGTGAATGGGGGATTGTGGCAGGCAGTTTTTGTGCGAGGAGAATGGATAATCTATAGGTATGGATTTACATTCATCTCCTCTTCTGTGGAGCTGACTTGGCACAGAAAACACAAGACTTATGAAGACAAACTGTATAAAACTGTATGGAGATGAAGTGTGTGTGTGTGAGAGAGAGAGTGTGTGTGATGAAGACATGAGATTAAATAGCAGGAACTGATTATATGTGTTCAAGGTTTAGCGTTCTTGCATTGCCTGCTGTATATTGAATCTGAAAACACACATTATAAAAGTTTATGATACATATTGTAACATTCACATACATTGCATATGAATGTTATATATTTGGAAATGCGAGAATGGCTGAGCTTTTAATGCTGATGACAGTGCTCATGCTTCAACAGACTACAGTATATGCATTCTTAGCTCCACGCCAAGAAAGCTTATTTTAAGATTAAGGCAACAATTTGAATTATTAATCCCCCCATAACATGTAGTCAAAAGCATAAAATCACTGGAACAGTGAGTGGTCAGGGGTCTTCAAATGCAACAAAAGTGCTTACATGGCTTGTGTGAACATTAATTGCTCTTTGCCAAGTCCTGAAAGTTTGATAAGAAGACTTAACATGCTGAAACATTCTTGGTTTTCTCAGCCTCTCCACCAAAGCAGGACCCTATTATTACTGTCCACACTATTCCAGATGAAAACAAGATCACAAGCGTCAATGGACAGCTTAAGCTCACTTGTCGTATATAGTTAAAAGAAATACGAGTTTCCAGCTGACAACACAAACCTGCCAAAATGCATCCCAGGAGTTCTTATGTCTTGAAATTCGTATGACTGTATTAAAAGGTATACAACCGTTTTGACAGCAACATGTTCTGTGGACTGTAGGAGTCAATGCAGCGTGCTAACATTTCGACAAGGAGAGCAATCGAGAAGGGAAGCAGCAGTAGAAATCCCTGAGATATGATAAATACATAACACATGTACTTTAACATATCCTCCATCTATGGCTGTATGGGTTTTAAGAGCCTGACAAGACGAGGCTGGAGACGTGGAAAGAGATGACATCTTGTATGTTCTCACTAATGTTATCACTACAATCATCATCATTGTTCAAGAAACATCTGAAAAGACAAATTAGTTCATGGATTTCATTGTGAGGCATCAACTTCTTTATGTATCTTCTTTCTCGATCATTTTCATCTTTTTTCTTTTCCAAGTATGACTGTTGATATTTTAAAGGGTGGTAAACCATTTTTGTCTCCAAGTTTTTAAAAGATTCTTACTGTCTTTGTGTGTGTGTGTGTGTGTGTGTGTGTGTGTGTGTGTGTGTGCAAATAAATTAACCAAACTAAAAATGACACACATCATATGAAACATCATATCTGGCTCAGATAATCACTAATATGATTATAGATTACAATAATAAAAGAAGCCAATATTTGACCCAAACTGAGATCATTTATGCATCCACGGTCAGCTGACACATGCTCACATTAGTCACTTCCTCCATTCGTCCCTCTTTATATTAATTATTTTGTGCTGTTACTGTATTCCTCTCCATGCTTGCTAGCTGTCAGTCCATACAAAATGATTAATAAATGTTAACTGACCTCTTCTCTCTCTGTTCTGTCTATCCATTTAATTTATTGTGTGTGTGTTTGTGTGCATGCATGATCTCAATATTGCATCAATAAGCGACTGGAGGCATCAATGTGTCAGACAATGTATGATGCTGCCTGCCATTTAGAGTACCTCTATTTATCAGCCATGTCTTTAAATTGATGTGCATGTCTGTACTGTTCACATGTTAGATTGTGCACTCTGCATATTAAGTGTTAAGTGTGTTTGCATGTATGTCCTGATGTGGTTCATACTGTATAGGCGTCCTCTCATTTACCCTGGGTGTGTTTTTATGTGTGTGTGTGTGTGTGTGTAAAAACAAAGGGTTTGTAAACAAGTAAATGATATATGTCTAAGTTATATAAGTTTATTTGGTCTAACTTAGAAATGATTCAACAATCAGGCTCTGCCACACTCTGTGATGCATGTTAACAGTATGTACATTAAGACGGATGACGCATCTCCGCCAGAGTCTGCTGATATCGAGGTCCCACCCATAGACCCACTTGAACCAATCACAGCACATTCACAGTTGTCAATCATGACAACTCACCCCCGTTTTGATAGAATCAAATAACTCATTGAAACCAAACTAAAACGTTTAGCTTGGCCCATGTCCCATCCGCTATCATAGAGGAGGCGGGGCTTATGACCTGTACCGTAGCCAGCCACCAGGGGACGATAGAGTTGTTCTGGCTTCACTTTTGAGGAGCTGAGTTTCATCTGAGAGACTATTAGTGCCAAACGTTTAAAAGCATCTCATTATGTTTTTCTGTGCCTTGCATTCTTTTAGATATTCTTAAGTATCCTAGAAACTTTGTCAAGTTCCCTATAACCCTGAACAATTAGCCCGGGATGAATTCACAACTTTCTGGCTCTTGTGATTTGAATTATTGTTTTACCACATCACCTTTTTTCTGTGATCACTATATTATAATTTTCGGCTCCCAAACTGACTTTTCCACAACAGAACATAGTCTTTAAACTAATAATTAAATCTCTCTACAACATAATCTCATTGGATCTACATGAGGTTCATTTGAGGTACAACCAGTAAGTAGCCTAGTGCAAGGACATTAAGCAGAGGACAATTGGACCTGCTGTAATCTCTGTGTCCAGGAGATAGACAGCGGTAAGTGACCGCTCTGGGAGAGGAGGGGATTACTGATTAGTTCGTCTGTGTGTGTGTGTGTGTGTGTGTGTGTGTGTGTGTATGTGACAGAGAGAGAGAGAGAGAGAGAGAGAGAGAGAGAGAGAGAGAGAGAGAGTGTATGTGTGTCTTTTTTCTTGTCTGCTGATGTGTTAAAATGCAGTTACTTAAAATAGGTTATTAAATATGTAAATGACTTAACAGCTTATATGGTTGGTGCAACCTGAACCACATGCAGTTATTGTTTATGGTGGTGAGTCAATATGGCTAAAATGACCGTATGTCATTGTGCCAATGATAATGTGGCATTTGGTTGCATACACAACATAAAGTGATACAATATTGAAGGAAAGGGAGCATTGGCATGTTTGTAATGTATGTTTGTCAAATCCACAATTTTACATATTATTCAAACATTTTCAGTTGTAAATGCCATGAAAATGAAAAGCACAGTTACTTCACTAAATGGGAAAGATTAAGTCAGAATTGTGTCTTGAAACAACAAAATATTTGTTTTTCCACCCAGAGGAAATCTAAAGTTTTCTTAGTTGCTCCAGCTTTGAGAAGATTATGATTACACTTTCTTATTACCCATGTCCTTGTGTTACTTGCAAGGGCATTCATCGTCTCTGCTCATTAGTGTGTTACATTTTTAATTCTTATGCATTTTTAAACAGCCACGCCTTCATGCAAATTGCCTCCATGCAACTGAAAACCACTATGTCAGTTTGGTTGTTGACTTATCTGCATGAGCTAATAATTAGAAAATGAAGATGAGTGGCTCTGTTGACCTCTGGCAAAACACACACACACACACACACACACACACTGCCATGCAAACATGTACGAACACTCGTGTGTTAAAGATTTATATCTTTAAAAGATTGCAACTATTACATTCTTAATAATTTCAACTCTTTTTCTGAACGTACACTTTACAGGTATATTGACAAATATGTTATCTCACTAAATGAGATGTTTCTCTCACTAGTATGTGCTCTAGTTCACAACACAGGACCAACTTCCTGGATTTACACTCATCAAGAGTGGACGCTGCCACCTACTGTTACCGTGTGTAACATCTCCAGACACATCTGACCAATAAGAGCAGTGTATTGATTTGTCGTGATGCATTTTAGTTTTTAGTTTGCAACCAAGCGCACAACACTCCAAGTTTACAAACTCATCAACTGATTCGAACACGTGTGAAAATGCCCGTAGACCTGGAACAGAAATGAACCAGATTTTATCATCTTGCCAAGCTCAACTAAACCCGGTCTCACATTAAAGACTATAAGTAAAGTTTAAATTACACAATTAAAGATTAACAGGGAAACACTTGTTTGAATTATTTATGAGTCTGGTGTGTGGGTGTGTGTGTGTGTGTCAGGTTCAGATATACATGTGAAGAGCAGCTCTTCATCAATGTCTGTTGAATGTTTCACTGCTCCTACATGAATCAGTAAGAAATCACACCAACCTCCATGTGTCATAGTCAAACAGTGACTAACAATATGTGCAGGCTTGTTCCGAAACAGGTAGTAAAACTTCAGCTTACCTCCAGGACTGGATTTTACTATCAGGCAAAATAGGTCTAACATATTTATTAGTGTTCTTTTCCAATGAGGCCAGACATTGAAGGTTATATTAAGTTCTAGTTCTGGTAAAACTTTAGCATTATGAATAAAACTGAAATGGCCTCTCATAAGGATCAGAGCAGAATTACTGATAACTAATGAATTATGAGCAACTCTTCCATACTTCACACACAGACTGATATCGATCTCGCAAAGAAAGCAAATACGCAAATTACCTGAAAAACTATTTCTTTAAGTGCAACATAGACAGGCCATGCTGGGTCAGGTTATTTAGTCATTTACCGTGCTGTCATTCAACACCCATACCACACTCCAGAGCCATCACACAGACAGAAGATTATTTATCTGTGATGTGATCAAATTCCTGCTTTTCAGGAGCCTCCTGGGGGGTCAACTGTGTAAATCCACGGTTCTCGGATTTATAATCCATGCCCATGGATTTGCAGATGACTTCAGAGAACAACACCAACCACATCCGCCAAGTAAGCTAAACCCAACTGATCTAGATTTCAGGGTAGATTTAATGCTATTTTGTTTTGCAGTGGACATTGCACAGCTTTCATTGTGTAATGGCTACAGCTAGTGCTAGAAGGGGAACAGAGAACATTGGGAATTGGACCCAAATGTTGACACAGTTCAGGGGTTTGTTAACACAAAGGTACACGGCTTATGGGATGGTGAGGCAGGCAAAGGTCAAAACCAGAGAAGGCAGTCCAAAGGCAGCCGGCAAGAATCAAAAGCCCAATAAACAAGCAAAGTCCAAAACAGGCAGGTAACAGGTTCCATGAACAGACAGGAAGCAGAGGCTAGAGCAGCAGACACAGAGCCCAAAGCAACTTAACTCGACAGTCTGACAGGGAACAACGCACAGGCTCCGTACGGGGTTGATTGTTGAAAATAGGACGGTATCGTTTGGTATGATGCCTGAAGTGTATCACTCGCGTCATAATACGTGTCATGGTGCTGCTGTTGTGTGGTCTCACATATAAAAGAACATCTGTGGGTGTTTTGTATGTCCTATACCATAAGATGCTGCTGGTGTATGTTGCCCTTTAGTAGTTTTAGAGGGTTTTATAGTGGCACAAACTGCAGGCAGGTTCAACACAATAGTATCATCTATCAGTAAGGTCCTTTAAAAAAGGCACATCTGTCAAACCTTTCTTTGGAACATGAGTGCAGTGCAGGTAATAACAACTTCAATGAGGTTTGTGCCACAAAAGTCAAAATAGGATCCAAGCCAATTTCCCAAACTCTCATTGTACCAATTCAAGCGTGACAACTGTATAATTTGACACCACACAATAGCTTTGTGGCTGAGGTCTGGTTCTCCAGGACTGTAAGTTGGAGGTGTGTGTGTGTGTGTGTGTGTGTGTGTGTGTGTGCGTGTGTGTGTGTGTGTGTTTATGGGTCACATGTGCTATGTGATCCCTGCTTGCCAGGTCAGGGTCAGTAGCATCAATAAACATGTTACAAAGAGAGTAACACACACACACAGAAGAAGGGTGGTTGAGGGAATATGAGAGACAGATCATGTTTGTAGTATCAGTTTGCATTACACATGGTGTGTGTGTGTGTGTGGCTTTGGGCACACGTGTCTTAAGACCTATACAATATCAGTAAGACTAACATTACCCATATGTCTTTTACAGTGGCTGTTTAATTGGACGGAACATGATACAGTCACTTGCATGGATTTATTTATATGACAACTTTATGCCTTAAGGAGGCCGGCGTGTGATCCTTGAATCAATTCAGCATATGTGTGTATGTGGTTGTGTCAGCACACATTAACATGGAGTGGCTGGCAGGAATTAGCATGGATTAAGTGCTCAGTCAGCTGTGGATACATCCTGGTGAATCTTACATCGACAGCTGATGCTTGGTTAAAGTCTCACATTTTGAAGGCCTGTTGCGCAGCTGCTGTGTGTGTGCTGCTCCAGGAAGACATGGGGACCAACAAAGGAGACCTTATTATGCATAAGTAGTAATACTAGTAAGTAGTAATACAAGGACATATACATTATGTAATCAGTGGAAAAACCTTCTTAAATATTTCTGTGAAATGTTCCATAAAAATACATGTAGTGTGGTTTCTAATGGTAAGAGTATGATAGATAGCCAGTTCATGACTGCTTTTCCAAGGAATGGCCTGTTTGATTCAGCATGGTCATTCTGTTCAGCTTCTCATGTGAGCTTACAGGAGAAAGAAGAGAGACGTATGGCAAATATACTTTGGCGGCATTCGAAAAGCATCAGGAAGTATAATTATTGTTTGCCGCTTCGCTACACGGTCAGCAGCTCAGTAAAGGCTGGAGTCAAATCTGAGCACACAGACACGATACACTGTTTTTACATCTACATATAGATGTACTGGTATTGTATTGTAACCTTGTTATGGTAACCTGGTTATGTAACTTAACCTAAAATTAACTTGGCGCTGAGGATGTGATGGATTTTGATCTTTCTGCCCAACTCTCTTTGTCTTCATCAGAACAAACCCAGCTTTGTCCATGAAGTCTTGTGATTTGAAATGTTATTTAATTCCCACAAATTTGAAAGGTGAAGCAATTAATACTAAAGGGTTTGCAGCAGTTGTGCATTGTGGCTGCCACATTTACATACTTCCATATAAACAAGCACATTTACATACATTAACACAACAACATTTATAAAGGGTGTTTCATTTAACTTTTATGGGTAATTATGGTTATTAACAGGGTGGAGCATGAATTGCATTAATTTACATTAAATTACACATTAAATTACAAAATGAATGGGATTTAATAAGGTGCTGTGTGATGTAATGTATACACTGTTCCATTATTGTTTGATACACTCATTTTCCCATTTGTTTTATGTGTAACATTTATGGGTGTTGACTTGTCATTCTGTAAATTATGTTCCTGGTTAGTTTTAGTCAGACAGAGGATCACCGCCTACAGAAACACAAAGCCAAGACACATTATAGTTCTGGACTAAAATGATTTGTGTAGCATGCAGCATAAAAACACCACACAAATGAGCATCTGGCAACTAAATATCGACTAAATGACTAAAGTGGCCTATTGTCTCTTCACAGACTTGAAAACATTGTTAGCTAAAAATAACTTTTCTATTTTTAAAGCTCCCTCATGATTTTACTAAGTAAGGCTCCTGTTGTGACTTTTATGTGGCTATTTGGTTGCGTTAATTTCTGAAATTATTTTAATTGCATATATTGTTTGTTTTAACTCTCACTAGCTAGCTCTTGCTAGCTGTACCACTTGGGACTTCCTATGTTATTAGCATCATGCTAAGCTCTGATTAGTGTCTTGTCAATGAGCCTGCAAGGTAGCTTGTTTACAATTAGTATCAGACTGGAGTTATTGAATCAGCAATCCAGTGGACCAGAGGGATTTATAGAAGAAATGATTCTGTTCATATGGAGAATAACAACTATATAATTAACTATTTAACTAACTATACTAACTGCTTCTTGTAACATCAACTACTGCATGGTTAACATGCTGAGTTTTAGCATTAGCACAGTTCCCCAGACTTGGGAAGGTGGCACAGCTTGCTCTGTGCCTAACTCACTCCAATGTGGATGCAGAACAACTCTCTAAGCAGGTGTTGTGTGGTGTCAGGGGATCACTGAGTCATTGGGATTCCTCTTCTGGGGACCATGAATGTTAATCCAACCAATTGTTTTTAAGATACAGGTTACAGTAGGTGTTAAATGGATGGACAGGGCAAGCTGCTAGCATAGCCAAAAACAAAACTGACAAACAGGACACACACTGAGTCTCTGTGAATTAGATCTCATGTAACTCAGAATACATGTCAAAGTTACTGATGGAACGTTCTTAAGCTGGACTTGAATCCATCTTAACAGGTTGTAATTGCAACTGTTAAACTGTCATGCATTGTCAGTCCTTTTAAGAAAAGATTTGTCAAACAGTTTGACATACAGAGGAACATTCTAAGTGTTCAGTCAAAAGAAGTGACAGTCAATCACAATATAAAGTAAGAGTGGGCAACGTGTCCAAAAAGTATTATTTATACATAGTATGAAGGCTACAGAAAACCTTCACATAAAAGCTGACAATCTTTCACTTTTTATTTATCTTGCTTTATGCATTAAAGGCCTGTAGCCTACTTCAAACGTTGGAAATCATATACACGTTTAATTAAATGTATTTATTTACAGTTATATAATTGTACACATAGCCCTGCATTTTCTACCCATGTTGTCCTTGTACCAGCGCTTTTAAAATCACAGCAGTTAATCTGATGAGTGTTAATGTAAATATCATTTGACCTCACAACCCTGAAGTGATGTTATAAAAGATCAACACACAACATCAAATCAATCAAAATAAAGGAAGCATTTTGCTACACATGGTGAGTCATTAGTGCCCCATCATTTAAAAGGAGATACAAACATGTCAGTACACCAATTACACACTGGAGCTTTAGTTTCCTTCCCTCATTTGTGTTTGTAAAATCGACCAAAAACCATAAAAAAATAAAAGTAATTGTTTCACCTTAATTGATAATTCGAGGGGTTTTCATGATTTCTCATGAATTTTACGTTTTTTTTTTTTACACCTTACAAATCCTGTAAACCACGGATATAAATCATTAAAATGCCTTCATATGTTACAATACATTAATTATAACATCTAAAAGCATGAATTTCATCATTATTAAATTCATGTAATTTTAAGGCAAAACATTACAGCATTTGGTTTCACAGTGTTCAGTGGACACTGAGCTTGCTTCAAACTCTCGCATGATTTTTCCTTGCAGTGCAGAATTCCTACACTAAGTTTCATTTAATCTTGTCACCAGTTCAGATGGCAGTTCTCTGTGGATGGGAGGGATGTGAACTCACCACCAGATGCATTAAATTTCCTTGAGGATTAGGAACCAATATACCATCATCATATCCAATATCCTGCCTGGATGCTCACACCCAACAGACAAGTCAGGTCCACACACACACACACACACACACACACACACACACACACACAATTACTCGTTCTCATGCACATAGACATTTTTATTAACATAGCTACTTTTAGCCTAAAGCATTTCAGAATGTTTAAGTGAGTCTGATTGTAAATGAACCTGTTCAATAAACATACTATTTTCGAACGACAGCCTTAAACAGGTATGGACACTTGATGCAATAGTTGTTAGGCATTACGTAGAAACACGCATGTGATTGCTCAGAAACAGGGTTTGTTTTGTATATCAATCACCACCAATATATTCCTAACCAGAAGTCAGGATGTGTGACGTTCTTCTTCTTCTTTCCAGAAGCACATGGTTCATGTTAGTTGGAAATTACTTGCCCATAAAACCATGAATCTTTAATGAGCACTCGCACACAAATAAACCCACCTGTACCCTGAGGCCTCAGAATGTATTCCATGACTCCTCATCTGTGCACTTTTGCATCATGTTGTCCCAAAAACATGAACCCATATGTGCAGAAAGTCAAACATCTTGGATATATATGCACAGGCAATGATTTAAAATCACAGCTGCTGACAAACTGACTAAATTAGCACCAATACCTTCACAACATGTGACCTGAGAAGAGCCAAAGGCATGGGTTAGGGTTACAACAATAACCATATAATGTTATGTTGTATCATACAAATAGGACAAAGAAAGATGCCAAGGAACACCAGAGAAATCACTGGTGAACTGAATAAGTGTAATAAAACACATGCATCATATTAAAATTAAAAGGCCAACCTTCTCTCAAAATGTGTATTATGCCTTGAAAATATTGACAACAAACATGGAGCCCATAAAGCAAAGAGGACAGACATGCAGAAGCTGTAAGACATACATAAGAAAGTCTTTACACTGTATAGTATGCTCAGTAGACAGAGCTCAAGGTAAGACCACATGCACTTTTTAGTGTAAGAAGCTGCATTTGGATGTGGTCTGGCTCACATTGTAAATTAAATCTTTAAACTTTTGCATTATACTTGAGAAAGAAATCTGCCCAATCAGTAGAAAGGTCACTTTACTCCACCTCTTCCTGCTGTCGTAAGTAAGCCTGAAGAAGAAGTGACGTAGTAGCAGCAGTAAGCTCACAAAAAGTGATTTCATTAAATTGTTGTTCCTTTTCTTCTGTCTCAGTACACAGTCAGGGTTGGAGTTTGAGACAACATCAGTGTGTACTTCTTTCAGGCAGGATTTTACTGGGGAAAATCATCATGTTATGAAATATTTGTTCCGAGCTGGATAAACAGCTATGTGTGCATGTTTTTGAAACTTCTAATATTCGCATTGCGGTAGTGGATGGAACACGTGGATTAATTAGCATTTTCTCCTGCCGTTTTCTGTATATTCAGTTGTAATTTGCATGACATTTAGATAGAAACCTGTGTAGTGACAGAGACACGGAGAGGAGTAAATGGGAACAAAGACTAAGTGATATCAGTGACGGAGAGAGGGGTAAAAATGTTGAGGGACTGAGAGAATGCAGATAGAGGGAGGGAGAGGGATGAACAGAGGAGAGATTACGTTTCAGGGTTGAACTTTCTGTCACCTCAAATGGAGATAAATGATTAGCCCCGATGGGTAAAAATGAACGGATGGAAAGAAAAAAAGATAGATAGAGAGAGGGGGAGTGAGTGAAGGAGATAACTAAATGGATGGGCGGTGGTTAAATGAATGATGGAAGTGAAGTGAAAAGGCAGGGAGTGAAAGATGAGTTGAAGGTATCAGAGAGGAATAAGATGACTTGTTCTGCATGTAAATGAGTCAGGTGTCATATATTTATACTATGACAGGATATGAGGTGCCAGTGTAGCAGAGGGCATATGGAGATGTGTTAAGTACACTCACCTCTTTCTCTGGGACCTCATACAGCAGTAATGGGCTGGCTCCTGCCAATGATCTGCCTGGGGTTTGTGATTATCTCTCTGCTGTAGGGACTGGTTTGACCTGTATTTACCAGATGCTAACCTGAGCACCATCATGGAGGTCCCTGGAGAAGTAGCTGTATTCAGGCTTAACAGACAACCCTGAGCCAGTTCATGACAATACAAACGTATTACTGCGTCACTTACACCAGCGTTTGCTTGAGTCATCTTGCATCCCCAACAAAATCCCAGGACGAGGTGCTTTTTTAACAAGCCATTAAAGAATGTCATTGCAAAATGAGACAACAATATGTTAAATTAAGAAAGACATCATAATAGTAAAGTCAAGAATTTGTGAGTAAACAGCACATTTGATATGGCTTGTTTTGCTGTAGTTGACAGCTGGTCATTAATATGTTTAACACGAAACCCAGGATGATTCATTCATCTAAAATCCCCTCAGATCAGTATTGTCTGTACACGCCTCATAACCCCAATTCAGACAGCGGGTGGCCTTGTCAGTTCATTCAAGTTCAAATCACGTCGTTGGTGGCGCCATCATCAGACAAAAGAGTGAAGCCTTTCCTGAGAAGAATACACAATTTCATCTCATTGTCTTGGAAAGATTGCATCTCCTCTGGTGTCCTCTTCATTGTTGACAGTCTGAACTAATTTTCTGTCGAGTCATTTATAAAAATGTAAGGGCCACTTGTGAAAAGAGTACAAATGCAAATGTACAAAAATCATTTTTTGCAGGTTATTTTGCTAAATCAGGAGCAGAAGCTGTACTACTTTTCATTCACGCTCCACACGTTTTATACGAGGCTGCTGTTACTTTGTTCAGTCGTGGCGAAAGTGGTGGACAGATAAATATCGCCATCCCTCGAGTCACGCTGCTGGCATGTTCAAACTATCGTGCTAGCATGTTGACGTGATGACAGACCACTGAAGCTTCAACTGTGCTTTGAGTTTAGACCGCACGCAGTAAAAAAGCAGTACAATTTGCAAGATCGTGCAGTTCCACAGCCACACTTTAAAGTTTGACATTTCGCACTTCCACATAGTTCTGTGAACGCAGAACAGAGGATCTATTAAAAAAACACAGGTAACATTTCCTCCTTGTGTGCTATGTGGAAGTGGAAAATGTCAAACCTCACTTTTGTACTGCAAGTGGTGATTTTTCACTGCCAATCACGTGAACATTGTGTATAGAAAGTGTACTTGAAGGCAACATGATTGAGCTAGGTCCTCTGCCTTCTTTGTTATGCTGTCACTCATGATTTCCAGCCCCTCTTAGTTAATTCTATAACTTATTTTTATAAAATGATCAAAATTACTGGCCTATATTTAGTCCTTTAAAACACAATGTTGTGCTGCATGCAATTACACAAAAGAACACAACAGTAATTAGAGTGGTGATCCTTAATCAGCTGGTCTAAGAACACACTCAAGGACCCCCAAAGGTCCCACACCATCACTTCAGTGAAGCTCTTTGTCTCTCTCCAGGGATGAAGTCTGCGATGGCATCAGAGAAACCATCAAAGAGACACCTTCCACAGCCCCTAGATTGTATTGCATTACAGCTGTATTAGAGCTGTAAATCAGCCTCACTGAAGCTGGCAGAAACAGGCTACAACTCTCTCTCCTCCTTCGTTAGACAGAGTGTAATATTTATTTTATTGCAAGTTTGTACTGGAGTTATAAATCCAGCTCAGTGAAGCAAGATGAAATGCAAGGCAGGGCAAAGAGGAGGATATTGCCCTCTTATAAATCCTCGTTTCAGAGAACATGAGCATGTAAAATCGTGTGTGTGTGTGTGTGTGTAGGCATGACTGTGTGTTTCAGTTTCATCCTCACTCGGTCTCTAATCTTTCATTTACTTTCTATTTTCTGTTTTCTGTCTGTTTTTCCAAGTTAATTTCCATTCAACTATCAAGTAACTTAGGAACATTTAAAATGTCACAAAATAAACTTCAAATTAGATACATTTCTTTCTGTTGACTGGAAGCAAATGAACAGGTTTAGTGAACTTCTAAAGAAACAAATCAACCATTAAAGATATAACGTTTGCAGGAATTGCTTTACTACTGTGCAGGCTGTAACAGAGATATTTGGGTCCCAACCAACAGTTTCAGTATTAATCGATTCCTGAAACATTGATTAAACCTTGATAGCTCTTACAGGCCACAGATTAACTGCTTTATAGTGGAGGCGCCTGGCCTCGCCTATAATAAAGAGCGCCTTCACTAATTATATAAAGAATTATATAATTATTGATTATATTAGGTTTTAAGTATAAGCATTAGGGAAACAGCATCATTCAGCAAAAACAATGCATTTAAAGAGTGAGGGGATTGTTTCAGACCTCATCTAGTAACAACGTTAATAAAACATGTATTTACAGTCCTTAAAACTTGCAACAGGCCTTTTTTAGTGCATCTAGTGTCACAGCAGGTCATGGCTGTGAGCCAGCATGCACTTTTTCACAATGACTTTGAAGCATGCATCAGGGTAACCCTTATTCTCTCTGTTCCCTCTCCCGCTCCTCCCTTTATCCCTATTTGTTCCTCCTGTATCCTGTAACAGATATCTCAGAGACCTGCACGCTTCTCTCCGAAGAAGATCAGCATCGTCATCATGTCTTCATTTTTCCTGTGATTCTTTTTTTCTCTCTCACTCTCCACCTTCATCCTTTCCCCCTTTTGTTTTTTTTTCTTCCTCCCTGAGGTGTGGAAGTGATGCCTTTTGAAAACAAATATCCTGGAGCTCCATTTAGTTCTCTCTCTAATGGAAAGAAAATCATTCGATAACGATGTCAGATCATCTGCTGTTTGGGGAGTGAGGGGAAGTAACGGTGTGCAAAAGAGAAAGCGATGAAAAGATGGAATTGATTGAGAGAATAAGAAAGTGAGAGAGAGAGGCAGGAACATGGATATGCAGAATAAGAGAGAAAAGGCTTCTAAACCATCTGTTTCATAAAGCAAATTGACTTATATTCGTTCCCTTGAGGACTGCTGTATCGGTGTGTGTGAGCACATTAGCAAAGAGCCACCATCTGTGTGTAGAGTCGGGTGTTGTGTAGTTCTGTCATACTGTTAGGTCCTCCACGCCTGTTTCCAGCTGACAACACCTTTAAGGACTATTGCAACATAACACAGCATTCACGCTCAAAGTAAAGTTCAAAGCCTCACCAGGCATGACTTTTATACAGAACACACCTGTCTCTTACTTATACTAACTGAGGCTGCAACAGAGAGGAAGATCATAGATCCTATGTTGACTAATTACACTAACGTGACAAGTGGAAGAGAGCAGCTGACATTTAAGAATGACATGAACAGAAGAAAGCCAATACTCGATCAAGAAAGGAAGAGAAAGCTGGATTCAACAATTCTATTTCTCGGCTTTCTCATTCTTTTGTATTGAGCCACGAAGATGTCATGGGGAAGATTACAAATCCATGTTCTTGTATTATATATGTGTGCACACGAAAGTCACATTGCAACAGATCCATTTAAAAAAGAATGAGGAAACTCAATATTCTGATGTAGGCCATGTGGTATGGTTTCAAAGCTCCAGAAAAAAATAGAAAGTGGATTTTGTCAAAATATTAATATTTTAACATTTGAGACGGCAAAGAAAGCACAACATTGTTTAATGGGCGAATGGGGTGAATTGGGTCTGTGAAGGCTGCCAGCACTCGGGGTGTTCCTCCCACACAGAGCGGAGCAGTGACACAACTGGTGACTGCCGTCCCTGCTACAGGACCTTTATCAATAATTGAAGTAATAATCAGTAGTTTTTTTCCCCCATGACACCTGCTGGGCTCAATCCCTGTCGTATTAATTTATGATAAACATGTGTTCTGCGTTCTGGAACAAATGATGTAGCCCCCTGCTGGCTCAAGCTGGAACAGCAGCACAAATCTGAGGCCAACCGGTTTACATTTAGAAATGCCAGGCCGCAGTGGTGTACTTAACATAAAGCCTACAGTGTTTGAGATGTTGTACCCAAACACAAACAGGCAAACAGCCGTCCCCACAAGAAAAGTCTATAACCTTCTTCTTATCTGTCGCAGTCCACCTTTTCCTACATTGTTTGACGCAGGCAAAGACGGGTCCAATGCCGCTCCTCTGGGCCTGTCTGCACTGGGTCCACATTAATATCTATTTCCATACCCAAAGAATAACGGTTCTGGGGACTCCCCAAGAAGAACGGCCCGCGGGGAGCTCTCTTGAGAACTACAACTACACTCCTTTCTGTTTGCATTCGCTCCAACAACAGCAACACGGAAGTGACTTAAGCCAGCCTGCGGTTGATTCAGAAACATCACTCAGAACGTCACAAGATTTTTATTTTTCATTTTGGCGAAAATGTAAATTTCGTCTTTCGTGGCCAATGTCAGGTGGGTGCAGCCAGAAGATTAGCACGGTGAACTTTGGGCGACATGTGGGCGGCAACCGCTTCATAGCCCTGCCGCGGTGATGGAAACCACTTCCCCTCTGCCGCCCTCATTGAAATGACTGGAGGCGACGAGTTAACGCGCGGCGGTGTGAAAGCCCCTTTAGTAAACAACCTAATCTGCGTTACTGTCATGCTCATATTTTTGGATTTGTGGATGGTAATGATTCACTTGAGTCTTGGCAGGTCTAAACTGAGAGACAAACCTGAGGCACAGTTTCACCGTGGCACTGAGATGCCTTCAGCCCTTTATCTAGATATAATCAAATACAATAATAAATAGTGTGTAGATGGCTGAGCAATCTGTCAAACCTGTACCTGATAGACTCACTGCATGTATAAACATGTAAAAGCAATGCTGCTTGACATTTAGCTAGTGTAAATATGTTACAATGCTAACGCCCATCAAGACTAGCAATACATATGCTACAGACACGCGTGCACGTGTCTGTGTACAGAAAAGCTTTCCCTGTGCTGGTTTAGTAAAGTAACACTGTTGTGTAGTGCACACAATAACATTATCTCCATATCATCTGGTACACACCTTCACATGTCCACAGGTTAGCAGACAGAAGGACACAGAGTAAGAACAGTACACATTTTTCCTGGCTTCCTTCAGACAACTTTATAAAACCCATGTTACAAAGTGCTTCACAACGGCAGCTAAATAAAACAGCTAAGTCATTCAATCACAAGGTAACTCGTTTCCAGTTGCTTAACACTCTGATAAACAAGGCTGCTGTGCTGGCTCTATATAGTCATAGAATGAATTGCATCGTGTGCAAACGAATGAACGAAAACATTAAAAAAATGATTCTCTCTGTGGCCAATTCAGGGCTCCACTGTCAGATCTCCTTAAAAATATATTCTAAATCTCAATGGGACAAAAATATATTTAAAAACAACTTGTATATCAGCAGCACAACTAGCTCATAGCAAGCTATTTATGTACATTGTGTTTATGATGTTTATTGTAGTGTTGGTGAATTTTATTGAAGAAATAAATCATGTGTTGGGTTGTTGTTTTATTAGATGATTAGCTTTTTATTGTGGGTATCAATTCTCTATAGGGCCCCAAACAGTGTGGCTGTGGTAGTCTCTGGCATGCCTGTGTGTGTGTGTGTGTGTGTGTGTGTGTGTATTCCTTGAAGCTCTTCCAGTGTCTATGATGAACAGTACAACATGCTCAGCAGCATTAGAACAGAGTGGGGGGTGAAGCACTGTTTCTGTCACTTTCTGTCTTGATGCTGTTTCCATAAGTGCCTTTTTATTCTCTGTGTGACGTAAACATTTCTTTATTTAATCAGAGGAAACCTTTTGTGTGTGTTTTCAGTTCTTTATGAATACGTCCGACTCACAGTGTTGCCAGGTGTACATTACCATTGTATGTGTAATATAATAAAAAAAAATCCCTGAAGGTACGAGAATTTCAAAATGTAATCTTTTTGTAATTATTTTTACTAATAGTAAAATGATATGGAGCTGATTGACTCACAATTTGTAAGGTAAATTGGTTTTTGCACCTGGCAACGCTGACGGCGTGACAAGAACTCACCAACTAGAGAATGAGAGGTTCAGAATACATCCCTTAAGCAATCTTTACACAATGCACCAACAAGATTATGGTTTAGAAAACAAGAAAATCACTAACTTTAAAGAAACAGAGAAAAACTCTATAAAACCGAGAAAAATCAAATTAAAGCTCTGTGCGTCTGCCGCCGGGAGCAAAACTGTGGACTGCATCCATGAACAGTGTCCAACCCACCAGCTCAGCTGAGGCTACTGAGCCTCAACACAACTGTGCAGGCATTGATTTGGCTGGAGGACATAAATATATTCACTTGATAGATTCTCCTGCTGTCCACTTCCTCTGTTTCTCTTTTTCCAGTCTCACATTTTCCAATTTACTCGTTTTATTCTCTCTTCATGTCTTTTCACCCACATAATCTGTAATCCTGCGGTAAACTGTTCGTGAACAAGCCTGCAATGCATGCCTGTACACACTACATACAACCCTCACAAAGCAATATGCACCATAAAGTACAAGCACTCACTGAATTCAGTTATGTACATAGCTTTTACAGCCACATCTATACACACACACAAAACGCACACACACACCCACTCAGCAAGTCACTGTGTCGACATTTAATGTGCAATTATTGGCTGTGGGCACTGGGAGAAGCGATAAATTGTCTGGATGCGGAGAGAAAAAGAAAGAAAACAGATAAGAACCAGGAGCAAGGCCAGGCCTTGTGCATGCTTGAATGAGAATGTGTGCCCTTCACTACCCACATAGTGTACAGTTATGTATAAGTATAAATCAACATGATAGTTGTGCGTTTGTGTGCTTGCAATGCCAGACATTTAGTAATAGAACACAGTGTGTACTCTTTCTCTTGGATATAATACTGTAAGAGAAAATGAACCCGCTGGAGCTTCACTTTATTGACAAGCCAACACCTGAGTCCTCAGCTGTCGTACAGTTTGGTAGGGCTAATGCTTTGCACTCTGACCTTAACCTTTCAGACAGCACATCTTCTGAGGCTTGGTGGTATTTATGTTGCCTGGGAGGAATCATCGCTTTAAGGACAAAGTCGGGGAACAAACGCAGCTCTCGTGCTTTTGACCCACAAAGTTGAATATATAAGTAGAGTTAAAACACTGGTAGTTAGCTGAGTGGAAACAACTACAAATATGAAGCAAACATGTCTATACAAACACTTACTGTTTCACAATGATGGTACTGACGACAATCAGAGCTAGAGGGAGAAGTGTGGATGGTAGTTAACATTACACCTGCATAGGCGTGTGTTCACAAACTTTACTCATACTACAATAAAGCAACACTCCATCACAAGTAAAGGTCCTGCATTAAAATGGCTTTTGAATAAAAATACAAATTTGTATCAAAGTAAAAGTACTTATAATGCAAGAAAAATGTGCTGTATGTGATGTATTCGAGGTGTCCCAAGACAAGACTAGATCAATACTTGAAACTTGGGTGTGAAAGTCAATTCTGAATTTGAGCAGACCTTTAAAGATAATATCTGTCTGCACATTCAAACAGAAGTTCGGTTTTTCTAGAAAACACCAGCTGCTCCGAGGTCGTCCACCAAGTAAAGTACGCTCAATAGGTTTTTTTTAAGAAAGGCCTTTTGACATGTCACAGTAGGAAAAGCTCAGGTGTAACTAATACAAATGAACGACGGCATAATTCAACATAGCTGCTTCTGTTTCAGGGTTCTGGTATTGTGTGTGTTGGATCACCATCACACTGTCACGACTTACTGGGACACTTGAATAGAACAGAGCCACCGTTAGTGTTTTCCCTGCTGTGACAAGTCCAAATGTCTGCTGTAAAGAAGACCTGCTGGCTTTCCGCTGATCAATTAACACTGAGACAAAGCAAAAAGACAGAAATCAACGGCATAAAAAAGAGAAAGACGATATGAAAAGTACGATATGCACCGGCAGCCAGAGCTGCATGCAAACACGAGAAAGAGATGCGGAGAGCAACAGAAAGAAAGACGTGTGTGTGCGTAGAAGGCAGACAGATGGCACAGTGAAACAGCTCATTGCTTCCCTTTACATTGTGACCTTGAAGAGTCTGTTTGTGTGTGACAGTGTGTGTGTGACAGTTTGTGTGTCAAAGAGAGCGAGTGAAAGTGAGTGTTTGTGTGTTCAACGTTTTGTGAACGCTTCATCTCACTCGCCGCTGCCTTATTTGGTGAGATTGGTTTGTATTGCGAAAGATGATGGCTTTCTCACAGTGCACACACATCCACATACAGACTTACACACACACGCACACACATACAGACTAATACACGCGCACACATACACACACACACACACACAAACCCACACCCACATACAGACTTACACACACACGCACACACACACACACACACATACCGTGGCCATGGTGGCAGATAGGAATGTATGGATACCACACTGGCCTGGATAAGCCCACATCCACAGACACTTGCAGACAGGTAAGGACTTTGCGTGGCAATTATTCTTAACATTATATTAAATGAATAAAAACACAGAATAAAATAATTGTTAAACATGTTTATTAAACTGGCTCAATGCTGAAATAGTTGCCTCAAAAATAAGTAAAGCTAGTTCATGCTTTGCTAAACTGAAACTGCTATACTTAATCCTAATTTACCAGAAAGACTAGCTAGCTAGCTTAGCTCAGTAAGGAGCATTTCAGAAACTCTAATGCCATCTGAAGGCTAGCTGTTTTCACCGGCTAAACACATCACAGAACTAGTTGTCCTCTCAATAAAAGAGAACATACATTAGCACTACGTGCGTTTTGTGAAATTCAAAGAAAAACATTTCTGTAAATTAATAGAATTCAGATGATAGAATATACACCATGTAGGCATGGACCTCTTACTGTGCATGGAACAGTCAGAGCTGCCTGTCTCACTGTCACTTGATTATCCTGTAATGCACATGTTTTTTTCAGAGTTAGCAAGTTTCCTTTCCTTAGTCACTAACAGAAGTATAAAAGCCAAAAAGCGAATCACTCTTTGCTGCAGTTTCTTTTCCTTCCAGAGATCACCTTTCAAGCAGTCATGTACTGTTACATTTCTGAGACCGCTCAGTTGGAATGAAGCAGCATCTGCATTCAAATTGTGGATTAGTACTTGGAATATGTTTGTGTTTTTACACGTAACACAATCAGGAAAGACCTTGGGCAACAAGGAGGGGGAAACTGATGATTAGGGTAGTTTGAATGAGTTTGCATATTGCCTGAGGCAAGGACAGCATAAGATGTTTTCAGCAGTCTGGTTGGTTTACTGTTTACTGTTTCATATTTAAGGCACAGCTAAAGTCTCCATCCTAGAATTATGGTACTTTTTTCGCTTCCCTTGCCAATATGGATGGTATGCTCTTAAAATAATGGGATTATCCTCATTTGGGGCGTAAATATTCATTATGGTCAGATCAATCGCCCCCATTGTCCCCATGACTGCTATACATCTGCCCTGTTTGTCCTTAACTTCCTTCTGTAGTGTGAAACCGATGGACCGACTAATCAAAATTGTCGCTCTGCCAATTGGACAAAATGCATAGAACACCTGCTACCCATTCTCTTTCTAATATCTTTTGCTCAGCATCACTCAAGCAGGGTTCCTGGAATAACGACATTTTCAAATGAGCTAAAACCGTTCTTCTTTTTATGGGCTGTTTAATTCCTTTAGCATTGTAGCTAACCACACCTACTTGACATAAAATATTATTTTCATGACTTTTTTACTTCCCACCTCGTGTTCCTCTTGTTCTCCTGCTCTGGGAAGCGCCAGCTGACCTGTATGCCCGAGGCCTTTGTGTCAGTGCATGACTCTTGATTTTCTGTCCTTATTCCTCTCAACTCTCAGAGAATCTCAGCACGGTTCATTGTGCCCTTGTTTCCACTAGATGTTTCTCTTTGACTTCTTTTTGAGATTCTTGTTGTCTTCTCGTGTTCTTTGTAACTTTCATGTTTCCATTTAGCATTTTGCTTGTTGTTGACAGCAAACATCTATTTTCCAAAGCAGCTAAAACCTGATGCATGTGTCTATCTGCAAGTGTTAATGTTTAACGTTGGTGATATTTCATATTGACAGAATGAAAAATAATAATCAAATGCCTTTACCTGACCAATGCAGAGGAGAAACCGTGTGTGTGATGGAGGATCTGTGAGGTTGACAGGTGGATGTTGGTGGTGAGTCCAGCATTGGGCCAGAGCTACTGTCTTGAGAAAGCTGCTCAGTCTAGAGCAGTTCCTCACAGCAGCTGGAGGAGTTTGCCGACATCAGCAAGAAAGATTTGTGCATGACTCCCAACGTCTGGCGCCAGGTTGTGCTGAGGAGTCACACCAGCAAGGTGTCTGCTGAGAGGACTGTGTTTACTATCGGGACAGTAGGTGCAGCATCTGTTTGCATAGTGTTGAAAGGGCTAACAGGGTGCTGCCCGGCTGGATGGAGAGTAGGTGGCTGTTACAATGCAGTCGGCTACAAATCAGCTACTTTACTAAGATGTTGTGATGTGTTGCCGAGCAGTTTCTGTAGAACTGAAAAAAAAAACATTCCCCAAAGCTTGTACAAAGAGACTGTACACACACACGCACACACACACACACACACACACACACACACACACACACACATACACAGAGTGTTTCTCCGCCTAGACAGGTAGCCAAGCACATAAAAAAACAAGATTGTGGTTTAGATGCTAGAAGAAGGAGACAGAGAACAACAGAAAAGCAGGGAGAAATTCAGGAAAAGTTGGAAAAAGAAAAGAAGCCAGGAAGTGAAAGCGAGCCAGAAACAAATGGAAAGTGACAGGGAAGAATAAAGAAACAAAGAGGAACAGAGAAGCAGAAAGAGGATGGAAATACAGTATGTGTGGGCAATGAGAGAGGGAGTTATTTATGGATGTAGAATTTCAAAAGTGATATTTTATTCAGGTCCATTAGAGAAAGTAAGTGAGACCGAGTGAGAAGAGGAAGGAGTTTTTTAATGTTCATATTTGAGCTTCGTGTCAGGCAGATGTTGTCAGAAGGAGTGCTGTGGATTGGAAAGCATTTCTAATCAAATCACTGCTATTTGAAAAAGGAGTATTACTATTGAATTCAATAAAGAAAGACTGGGAGGTTTGCATGTTTGCTTTCGATGAGAAAGATTGATACCACTCTCTCATATTCGACCATCCAGTATGTTACTCGAGATGGCCAGACAGTTGTTTAGTTTAGCAGAAACACTGGAGGAAAAAGCTTGATTACATATTTGGAAACCAATCTTTTTCTCTCTCCATACATTCTATTTCTAAAACATATACACGTATAACATGTAGAAATCTTAAAACACCAGCTAGGTATTCCAGTGTGACCAGGAGAAGGTGAGGGTTTAACAATGACAGTTTGCTGTTGAAGTCCTGAAGCCACTGCGAGGTTGCCAGATCACCACTGCCGCTGCTCACCACCAAAAAATAGTCCCACACGTAAGTCCCTTTTAAAATCACAAATTGTTGCTTTTCCACTTTAGTTTTTGATTAAACAAACCAGGCGAGTTAAAGTGTGCGCTGTAGAGGTGCTGGTAGCAGGATGTAGTTCCCTTCAGACAGACCAGGCCAGCTGTTGCCCCGTGTCCAGCCTTTGTGCTCTGGGTTACACAAACAACCTTCATGATCTTACATCTTGCAGAACTGTCTGTGTAGTCTTTGACTTACTTGTCTTTGTGAAAATTAGACCCCACAATCCCCACAGGCTCCAAGTGCATGTGGGGGCATAAATTACCTCAGAACCTTTTCTTGAAGCACAGTTTAAACACTGCCCATGAACTCTCTGCCTGTTCTGCACTTCAACCTTTTAGTTTAAAAACCCAGAGCCTTGTTCTTCCCCACATCTTATGTACTCTGTGAAAAGTGAAGCATTAAATCCCTCCAGGCAGAAACAAGAAGGATGGCACCAGCACAGCTCTCTTCCTGTGAAACAACCCATGCCCCCCCACCCTCTATTTATGTTTTATTTTATTTCTTTCCCTTCATGTTGTGAGTGGGAGTAATTTCCATTTCCGTTCCACATCCACCCGTGGTTCAGTGGCGTTTTTTTACTTGTTGTGATGTTTTCAGTTTTGCTCATTTATGACTAAAGCCTTGATTGGAAATGCTTGCCTTGTTAGCGTTTGCATTATGAGTAGATTCTCACATTTCCATATATTTTAATCATAATTATGGAGGATGTTTGCTTCAAGGTGTGGCTCAGGAGGCAGAGCGAGCCGCCCACTGGTCACAGGGTCTGACCTCTTGTCCTAATGTGTCTTTGGGCGAGACTCTCAAACCTAAATTGCTCTATAAAAGTTCTATATAAATGCAGCCATTTACCATCCAACAACCTGTTACTTCCACTTCACAAAACTGGCCTGTGACTATTAACATTGGGGTAGTTTGTGGTAAGTGCCTTGCTCAGGGGCAACTAGACTCTGGTCCTGCCTCCACAACTCTCAGGCTACTGCGCCCCTACTGTGCGTCTCTAGCAGTCCTCTCCACTGCACAATGCTTGCCATGACTGTGCTCATACAGTCTTTACTGGCAGTTGGATCCAAATTTAACTAATTAGAGGCTGCCAACTGTTACTGCCCAGGAGGCTTCCAAATCTTTGTTTTGAAACACTTCTGCTAAAGCTTATAGGAAATTATGTAATGTGTTTATATCTTGGCAGTACATTCGAGGAAATGTACAGACTGGAATTAGCTTTAATTTGATTAAACATGGTGAACATCTGCAGCATGATTTCTCAGGTTATACATATTCGAGCATACTGCACTTGGACACAATTTCAATCCTAAATTTCTTCTGATTTCTTCAAGACTCTGAGATTCACCACTAGTTCAAGTAAAGGGCAGGAAGAATACGACACAAAGCAACATCGCAAAATCATTTGGAAGAAAAAGCACCCCCATGTAGTTCATATAAATACTACACTAATGATTTACAAGCAGGTCCCACTGCTCACAATATCCTGGACCTGTCAGTCAGTCGGTTGTTGTTGGCTATAACCCGAAGAAGTTCTCAGGGACAGAGGTTTGACGTGACCAGAATATTTGCATTCCCTGGAGGAATCATTCTACTATCCTTCCACCGAACATGAGCACACAAACCAAACCAACACAACACACTTCCTAACCCTATTTCTCCCAAATAACTACATATAACTGAATTCTAAGAAATAATATCATACAAAACCATGTAACACTGAACTGCACATTTTCACATAACTTTTCTCGGATATTCAGCAGCCCCAAGGCAACCGCATAATAAAACATGGGACCTCTGCAGTGCCTACATCTGTATCAGCCGGCATCTCTGCCCTTCCCCTCTCCTGCCTGATTATCTATTTATTTCCCATTCCCCCTCTAATTCTATCTCGTTCTGTCTACAATTCTCTTACCTCTCTCTCATTTAAATCAACAGAGGGTCAGAGCGGGTTAGTTGAATACCACTTTAATCTCTCTTTCTCTTTCCAGCCAGTCTTATGCTATAAACCTCTATTGGTAGGCAGCCAGTGAGTGCTGAGTCTTGTTAGCTGTATCCCCTCTCGAGACTGTTTAATGTGTTGCATTGCTATTCAGAAGCCAGAGAGAGAGAGGGAGAGAGAGGACAATGTCAGAGGGAAGTATGAGAAAGGAGAAACACAAGCGTATAGGACAACGTGGCCCCTGAAGCCTTACGCTGCATCGAGGAATAGTGATGGTCATTTGTCCTTGTTTTCTTTTCTTCGGTTCTGTCTTTTTCATGTCTTCTCAAAGTGCTTTTGGATATTCTGAATTAGGCCTTTTTCCGCATGTAGCATTTCCGATTAAGACGTGTGGGATATGCTTGTATGTATGGAGCATTCTAGTATGTATGTGGTTGATTGAATGAAAAGAGGGAGACTGAGTTTGCTTGTTTTATTTGTCTTTGGATTGTGATTTATTTTCCCCCATAAACTCATGCTCAAAGCAGTGACGTCAGCCTGGCATTACTGAAAAAGCAGTTAAAAGTATTGCTTCTGCTCATACAGTCAAAACAAGGTAAAACAGGGCGGCTACCTAATAAGACAGACATGATTTGACTCCATACCCATCAAAAGTAAGCTTCCTGGGGTTTGAGATCAAGCCATTTTATGATGTTACTCTTATACGTCCGCTGCCACACCGGCCTACAGTATTCCTCCATTGCTCTCTTCTACAGTGCTGAATAGCCTACTCTGGGGTTAAACAGCTGTCTCTGGCAATGACACACACACACACACACACACACATGCAGGTAGGAGGCAGGAAGTAATTATACATAAAATCTGAGGCACACACATTTCCAACATGCAGCTGGCTGGAAGGGACTGACATGAATGAATATAAAGTGCCCTGACACAGTACGGCGAGGGAGTGACAGTGTGAAGTACCGCAGTAAAAAGTCAACGTGAGCTCAAGGCATTTGTCATCCATCACTTTGCTGTAGTCTAAAGCAACACCAGGAATACAAGCGTACACGTATACAACTAAATGGCAGCACACTGAAACGCAGCGGAGTTCATCAAATCTCTCACGGTTACGTGGATAAAAAGCCATACACAGTCACAGAAGTATATCCATTATTTTCACGCAGTAGCGTAGCACTCTACAGTACTACAGTGTTTCTGCATTACAAGCTTGTGCTTCCATGCAGTCTTTATGCTAAGCTAAGCTAATCAACTGGCTTCTGCTCCCCAATAAAAAAGCACAAAATCATATTTCCCAAAATGTCTAACTATTTCTTCAAATTCAAAAATGTTACTTCAAAATGAAAACAACTGAAAAAGTTGATGTCAGAAGGACTAATAAGATAATAATATAATTTACCAATGAGATATTGAATGTTTGATTGTTATTGATCGCATGTTTAAAGTGAAAGTTGTTTGTGTTATGAGTGAGAGCTGTGTGTGATTTAACTTTTTCCTGCATGTAGAGTGAGACAGCACTAACAAGCTCCAGACTCTTGTCTGCACAGTGTCCTTTCATTTGTTTTTATCTTTAGAGTCTGTGGGAGTGGAGGGTGTGTGTGTGTGTGTGTGTGTGTGTGTGTGTGTGTGTGTGTAACCTTTGCAGAAAGGACAGTTGCCTGATTTCAGGTTGGGAAGAGGAGGAACGTTGTGGGAACATTCTCCTTTGTGATTCTGGGTTTGTGGTGAAAGCGTCAGAGCTTCAGGGAAGCGTCCTCCTGGCAGGAGGGTCAGCAGGTCACAAGCAGGTTCAGGAGCATCTCACTTGTGCAATGAATATGGAGTAACCGATTGGAACCACTTGATGTTGCACAATCTTTCTAATACTGTTATTGTTGTTATTGTATTTCTTTGCACTGATTGGTATTTTATGTAAATCCATTAATTGTATTTTTACCGTATTCTTGACTGTGAGTGTTTGTGTTGTTTGGAAATTATGACTAGCTCTCCCAAACTGTGACAGTGACAGAAAGAAAAAAAATCTTTATTTTGTAAAAGCCAATCTACAAAACTGTGTTCAGTGTAGGCTCAGCTGTAGTTGAATTTAATGGGCATGTGTGCAGGTCCTGCTGTTACTTTTACACCAGCAATCATTTTATTTTTAAGAGAGGGTGTCCAGATCTGTCCAAATACCTCATCATCCAACACAACAAGGAAGAATCACTGGTAGGTGGCAAAGATATATAGGGAAGATAGAAACAGGGGAGAGATAGAGACAATGGCGTGATCAGGGCGGCAGAAAGAGATGGGGGAGGGGGGTGAAATAAAAAGAGAGAATAAACAGAGGTGGAAGTGTGAGAAGAGAGAAAGGGCATGTTAGAAAGCAAGGGAATAAAAGACGAGTCCTACATGCCGACAATATGAGGAGATAATGAGAAATGCTGCCAAGTCAGTGTCACCTGACTCTCCTGTTATCCTGTTAAAATAATCTAGAGAGACAGACCACATGGCCAGAATAATAAATACATATAAAACCTTTTATAAAAGACCATATTCAAATAACAGCCATGTTTTGGAGTAATTACTTTGCTTGGATAATAAATAAAACATAAAGGCCTTAGGATCACCTGCTCTTTACTTGTTTACAGTCCTGTTATATCACCACTCTGCTGCTCTGAGGTTTGTGTTTGCAATTGATGAACTACTGCCAATGAAACATCACTTCCTGTATATGTTTCATATTAACAGAAACATTGTTTGACCTACCAGAAAATGGAGGAATTTGACGTGAAACGTCTGTACATGAGTTAAGTTTCCTTGACAGCAGCTTCAGTCTTAAACTCTGCAGTTGAGGTAAATAAAGGCTCTGGCCACTATTTGAGAATCTGCGAGGACTCTGCCTGCATATTTCTGTGTACTCTTTGTCTGGTACTGTTCATGCTTTGGTTTGGGTCCCTTTGTTCTTCCCGTTTAAAGAGCTGCCAAACAAACATACTTTTAATAAAGAAGTCAGAGAATAATCGCTTTTCCCATAATGCATTGAGCAACTGCGACTTGTTTTCATGCTGCGCACACCGCAAGTAGTTTCCCACATAACAGCGGAGCACAGCAAAGTAGGTTATCTTACTGAGGAGCTGCAGGTCTGTCGCCTGTAGCTCTTCATCTAACAGCTCACTGTGGCTGCTCCTCTTCATTACTCCCTGCAAGATTTAAAACTGATCTGCTGATGAAAGAATTGCAGAAAATGTCTTATTTTGTAAAAACATTCCTGATGAACAACCTCTGTGACGAATACGTCGGCTTCACAATAAAAGCCACCTTGTGTTTTTGGCTCTTAATGGGAACTAGCTGCAGTAGGCATTAGCAGTGTAATGAAAGAAAGAAAAATGAGTTATTACTATGGGATCCAGTGCAGGGATATGCCACTAACAATGACAACAGCTACATCGAGATGGGATTCTGAATATAAATACACTGAATGACTGTTGCTGAAAAAAAAAAAACAGTGTGCTTCTACTTTGTGCCAACAGTTTATTGAATGTCCTTTCCTGTTTCAAAGGAGCAATGCCCTTGTGCACGAGGCCAAATCCATGAAGAAATAGTTTTATTGCTTCGGATCAATAATGCTCTTGTGTCTGAATGGGAGCAAATCTTTGCAGCCAGGTTCCAACATGTGGTGGGAAGCCAGACACTCGGGGCTGTCGGAGCAGCAGATATTTGTGAAATGTTTGTCTGTCCACATACTTTTGGCGTTCCAGTTTTTTTTCTTTCTTTTTTTTCTTTACACTTTTATACTCTCTCTCACTCTGGAGGTCTTGAATAAAGATGTGGAGATTTCTCACTGTAGCGTTGCAGAGGCTGCCCACATCCCACCTCCACCAAGCCAATTACTTTGAAAACAGAAAGACGTGAAAACTGCCTATCTTATCAACACACACGTACATTTTACTCAGCCTGACTCACAGGCTTGGCTGTGTGTGTTTGTATGTGTTTGTGTGCATGTGTGTTGTTTTCCCTCAAATGACAATGTGTGTCACAGGAGCAACAGGCATGAGCAGCACCTTATCTGTGATGAGATGAGAGTGAGAGGAGGCAAGAGAGAGACGTGAAGTGTTTCTATTGAAGTGGAGTGTGTGTTCAAAGGAGGCAGACCGTGTCAGGTTTAAAGAGCTTAACACGTGAATGCAGGCAACAGCTGAGAGATGCCAACTTAAAGAAGAGTGTGTAAGCTCCCGGAGGAGCTGAGAGAAGAGGTGTAGGCCCTGAAGAGACCCTGAGGGAAGTGCTGGAAACTGCAGGAGAGAGGATCCTCCCTGTGACCCCCGTTCAATATGAGCACATAAAACTTTACTGTTTATATTCTGTACACTTGAATGTAGACTACTGGGCTGTAATTATGTAGCCTGACATCGCCAGACCTGTTTGCAAAAGCAAATCCGTCTGCAACCTCTCTTTTTCCATATTTTCCATATAAGGGGCGTTATCGACGGGCGCAAAACAAAATGCTTCTGGATGCAACTGGAGAGACCTACAACCAATCAGAGCAACGACGGATCTGACGTAGCGCTGAGCGAATCCTGTCAGAAGTTCAGCAAACACATCCTACTTATCAACAACAGCTTTAAGTGCAGTTGTTTGTTCTTTTAGAGAAAAGAATCTGTTCCTCTGTATAGTCATCATGTCAAACGCGCTCCACATTAGATAAACGGTTGTGATTGGCCTGAGGGAAGGGGGACCAGACGCATCTGCCAGAGCAAATAAAACATGAACTTGCAGATTGGTCTAGTTCCCAGGCTAGTAATTCTGCACAGGCTGCCAGCTATCACACATTCACCGTGAGACTCACGCTTGACACTTTTTGAAGTAAATCGAACATTATCTGTTGATAGTGCAATAAATAATGTGCCAAAGATCTATCAGCATGACTTATCTTTAATTGTATACCGCAGCATGTGGTGTTTGTAGGGTTCTGGGTTAAACATGCAGAGTAAGACAGGATGATTAAACTAAGCATGATGATGATCTAAATCAGAATGTGTTGCTTTTACATAGCTGACAAAATGTAAAAATGCAGACAATTGTCTTAATCATTACTCATGCAAACATGTAGAACATTACAATGTTGCACCTGCAGCTTTTTTTAAATCTTAAATAAGATAAAGACTCAGTTCTGCCCCTGGGGTGGACTTTAGACACATTAGAAACAATTCTCAATATTAGGTAGGTCCACTTATAAACTACCACAATTTACAGCCTAAGTATGATTTAAAAAGTATTATAATAATTCTCTACCCTGCCCTTACTGTTTAGTGGACTTCCTCACATCATCACCATCTGGAGACTCCACTACAGGTCAGTCAGGGTCACAAACACACTGACAGGCTAACAGTTAATCACCCGGGGAGGCTTTGATCATTGCAAAGACAAAATAATAAAAATGTCTTTGGCCTCAGTCGCTCTAAGCACCAAATCCCTTTGACGGTAGGGATAAATCTCCAGAGAGGAGTTTTAATTCCAAATTGAGATAGCCACCAGTTTTGACACAAACTATTAGAGAAATGATGGATAGCACAAATTACGCTCTCTTGTGATAGAAGGTAAAAGTCGTTAGTTAGGAGAATGATAAGACTAACAGACTGGATCCTTTAAATTGTACAGAAATGACATGATGTTAGGGTAATGATATACAGGCCACATAGTGTTTCGAAACACAGAGCTCACTTTTACACAGAAGACTAAACTGTCCTTCCAAAGTGTCCTTATGTTACATATTTAACATAGAAGCTTGTTAAAGAAACTAGAAAGTCATAAAAAAAGTGTTCAAGATGAAATGATATGTTCCTCTTGCTATTAATAAACTTGAACAACTGTCAAATTAAAAAGTTTCTGTTCTTTTAGACAAGGAATAAGGAACTCTGGATGAATCACACAGGGAAGAAGCAGCATCGTATGTTTGAACTCTCACACTTAGCCAGAGGCGTGCACCTGCTCTTTCACTAAATCACAGAGCTTCTCTTCTGTCAAACCTGCATTTGCACCGAGGTATCAGAATAAATGTCTCTCAGTGGTGCTTGCAGACATTAATGTAGATTTGTTTCAATTAGGACATAAAATAATATGAATAGCTGTGCTTTGGAAGTGTGATTGGCTGCAGAAAGAGCACCATGAACTTTTGATCTCTGCAACATGTTAAGTCTATTTTCGCTTCATAATCATTTTTCTAAATGCATACATTCACCACTCAATACAGCATGTAACAAATCAAAGGTTGACTTTGCAGTTTTGTTGTTTTTAAATAACACTTCACCGTCTTCATTCATTCATTTGGCCAAAGAACATTGCTGAGTGTGACTTTTTTAAACTTGACTCTGACTCCAGCCCTTCAATCCAGACTCAAATATCTAAACAACTATTGGATGGATTGCCATGAAATATTGTGCCCAGAGGGTGAATACAGAGGCTGATTCCTCGTAACTTTAGTGATCTTCTGACTTTTTCTCTAGTGCCACCATTTGGTTAAGATTTTGCTTTGTCCAAAACCTTGTAGAAATCTGCAAATATTAGCATGCTAACATGCTATATCACATGGAAAACATTATATCTGCTGAACATCAGCATGTTAGCACTGTCTTTATTAGCATGCTACCTGAAATTAGCATTTAGCTAAAACAGCTGTAGGCCTACTTAATTACATTCTCAGCATCTCTTACAGCGTTTCTCAATACTGTTAATCAAGAAACTCCCATGTCAGGGAGGAGATGATGAAAGATGATGACAGAGGGGGGTTTCATACATGGGTAGATGGACTCATAGAAATGAGCAGCAGAAAGCACTGCACACATCATCACAGTAGTAGTTGCAGTACTGAGTCTATAACATGGGCCTTGAGGGGATTTTGTCTGGTGTGGCAGAAGCACAAAGCTCTTACTAAACCAAGGCATTCACCCCTTAAGGGACCTAAATGTCCATCCAAAGGAAAGTAAAGTGTTCTTGTAATAGATGGTCAATGTCATGGTGGTCTATTGTGTTTGCCTTGTGGGTGAAAGCTGCAGTGATGGGGTCAAATAAGATGGGAATAGGCAGTCCAATTCGCCCTGTGAGTGAGGTAGAGTGCGAGCGATTGTTTGTGGATGTGTAGCTGACCTCTACAGCTCATCAGGTTTTTTATTGGACATGAGGAGCCTGTGTTCAGTGTCTTTGTGTGAGCATGTGTGTGGTGTTGAACACCCTGGAATTATAGCAAACTCAGCCATAAAAACGGTGCTACAAGGCAAATATCAATAGCAGTTCACCAGGAAGAGGTAGGTGAAAGCAGAGCTTGAGTGATGGGTTAGACAACAGTAGGATACTGATAAATAGCAGGAGCGTGTTCCCCCAAAAAGTCACTGTAAACCCATTTATTGCATGACTTCTACAACCAGGGAAACTTACAAGATGTGTGGGTCCTTAAAAAGCAAATATCGACAAGCTTGTCAAAAGTTTGCCACCACTGAATGTTTTAGCCTTCTTAGCCCCAACAAGTTGGTAAGAGCTTTTCAAAGCTTCCCTGTTCGAAAACACTAGAGGAAAAGATGAAAAGATGTTCAAAAGATCTCGAAGCAACTAAACACTCTTGGCTTGGTGTAAATAACAAGAAAATACTCATACTTGCTGTTGTCTCACCAGAATTACACCTGTGTTTCTGGAGAGTCATCATAAAGTACATTAGCTAGTTTAAACAATGTGTGAATCTAATATAAAAATAATTCCTGAGAGGGGATTGGATTGGATATCATCTTGTCTTAAAGTGCCTGCACACACGCATTTTCAATTACAGGTACCTGTTTACATATCCAGCAGCAAGAGAGCAACGTAATCATTCATTTCATTTCGTTTCTGTCTCTTTCTGCTTTTATCTCTGTTGTGGTCTTTTGAGAAAAAACATCTGGCTCTTTAGCAGCTAAATCCTCCACTGAGTTGTGTGTTATGCAGTGCTGAGCAGGTTGTGTACAGTTAGTTAATCAGGGCTGATAACACTGGTCTGCTGCAGCTGTAAATTAGATCGATGAGACCAGTGAGACTAAACCAAAATGGCAAACTTTACTGGACTGTAAATCCAAAACAATGAGCTGAAAGATACTAACAGGCTCCGTAAAGGAAGTCTCTTTGTGGGTTCTTCACAACAAGTGACCCCTTTCACATTACACATTGTCATTCAAGCCATTGTTTAGCTGAGCTGTAAGCCTGCATTAATCAATATTTATAATACGAACAATACATCTAATCACTCTATGTAAATTGAAAGGGTCACTCAATTATGTCATACATATGAAGAATGAACATCCTACTCCACAGCGCTAGGAGCTGTTTCTGATAAAAGCTATCAGAGGTTTATTACCTCAGAATAGCTAAAGACTGAGCTAAAATAAGCTAACATGCTACATCGAGTGAAGCAGAACTGCAGAGTTGGATGATTATTCTCTGTGGGTCACAGTGTTTTTTTCAGCTTTAACATGGTTATCAGCTGAGGATGCTTGCTGTTTTTCAGGAACACCCTGCTTCATCGAGGGCTACCTTCTACTACAGATGTAGATATTTCACCCCAATCTTTAAAAAAGCATATGCTAAAATGCAACAGAATAAGCATAAGATGACACAGGATTTGATTTGAAGTGACATATTAAGACATTTTGACACCATGACAACTGCTGAAGGCAGACCTCAACTGCAGAGGCTTGACCCACAAGCAAGCCCCCCCTCCCAGCAAGGCACCTCGTAGCTTCTGTCAAGACAGCAGTGAAGACGCAACCCCAGCCGAGAGCAGCAGCTGGCCTTGCCTGGACAGTGCAAGTCTGGAAGTTGAAGGTCGACCTAGACTGCACTAATTCCCAGAAAGCATCACTGATCACACCTTAGTCAGACATTCTGCTAATGACAGAAACATCATGAGAGCTGGTCCTGCTGGTGCTGATCCATCAGAGACCACTGAATGCACTAATGGAGGGAGGGAGATACACACCACCCATCATCTCATGTTATGTTCTGGCAATATGTGGCTGATATATTTGTGGTGTATTAGAGTTATGGAGATGGGGCAGCCAGCAGTGAGCCCAGATCCACAGGTAGGCCCTGTTCGCTCTAATCTGATTCATCTTCCCAGACAAACGAAAATCCTTTGATGTGTACTGTTGTGAGACTGAGATGGGGCCATGCGCCTTCATGTGAGCTACTTTGTATCAGTGCATGTGCAGTTTGCCTCCACCACACCCCCCCTCTGATCTGATAAAAGCAACAGGAAAGTGTTGAAACACACACTGCATCCTGGCATTTACATTCATCTCACATGGCTTTATCACACATCGCAGATGTGACATATGACATCAAAACCAAAGTAGTTTAAAGATACACGTATCAATTATTTCATATTAAGCTGTATTGATGAAAACAGAAGCATCTGTTCCATCAGACCAACGTGACGGATGGCACACGCAGCTGAAACACCAACAAAGCATTTTCCCCATAGACCATAAAAGAGACACCTTCAACTACAAACAAGGTCAATAATTACTCTTTGTATTAAGCATTTTTAAAGCATGGAGGTTTAATATTAGTAAAACCTTCCCTCATCCTAGAAAAGTGATTTTTAGAAAATATGGCATCCCCAAACGTTCGGTTTGCAGCCTGGCAGGATTACTGACCGGGACTTGACCTTCTGATTTAACGGGTCATCAGATGTGGCCCCTGAATTGAGACACTCTAATTACAACAAGCAGTTTTAAGCTTTTTTGTGGTGACCGGTCACTTTGTGAAAAATAGTTTTGAGCCCTCTGAACATGTGCTTTTTAGCTGGCTACAAGTAGCAAAACGTATTGTTTTGTCAGACGTAATAACCATTTGCTCTAACTGACACCTAGCACAAGCCTTAAAAGAATTTCATGAACACATTCAATGTTTCATCATCAACTTTACTCTGATAAAGTACTTTAATGTGATTTGCTTTCATGAGAAGTCCCTGCAAAGAGCTCCCTGATGGGGCAAAGGGTTGAACGGTTCATGTGTGTGGGGCTTTTTTCTTTTCTTTATTACAGATGCAGCATGAACTTATGTTGCAGCATCAACTTCCTTCAGCTTTGGACACATCAACAAGTCATCACCATGCCATGAAATAGACCATGTTCTCAGGCAGGAATGCTATTAGAGTAACCTGTGAAAAGGTAGTCTTTCCTGTGGGCTTGCTGTCTCCAGTACTGTCTGATCCAGGAGGCCTGTTTTTTCCTCAATGTATTTCCATTCCCTTCTAAGGTGTTTAACTCATGTCTGTAAACCCTTAATTGAACCATGAAGAGACTCTGTGTTTTAAAGCGTCTCGCGGCTGGAGATCTTTTATCAAAGCTTTTGATATTATTAGATTCTGTAAGATATATCCTGAATTATGTTTTTGACTTTCCAACAAAGTAGAAGCCACATGGGCACTTTAATAAAGTGAATTGAGTATTACAGGTTATTCAGCCCCAGACTTTCATCTTCCTCCCTGAATGGAGATTAAGAGAAGAATCCCCCTTAATCACTGCTTTGGAATTGGCACAGTTTCACCAGGGGGAGCTGCCCAGAGGAGGAGGTGCAAATGCATCTGCTCTTACAAGAATATCCCCTAGATTAGTCAAATCTTGGTTTATTCCTCAAATCTTGACTAGCAGATGGTCTGTAGATGAAATATGGAAGCATTTTGTAATGTAAGCCCTCCCATATTGTAGGGCAGGGCACGAGTGGTAATGGAAGTGTGGAGCTGTCTCAGCTGACGCAGGCCTTCAACATGAATTTATCTAACTGTCCTAACGTTTGTGACGATGTGACGCTGGCCCAGAGGGAAGTAGCTTGCACATCAAACTGTTCTTCTTTAACTGACTGTAAGGCTCTCTACACTTCATCAGCAGCAGGATGGCTTTGTGCTGCATGAGCCATTGTTTTTATATGAAGAGAGTAAAGATGCCAAAGTAAACTACTCAACGGGTCTGCAGCAAAAGCAATCTAAGCATGAGGGGCTTCAAGGCTGTGTGTTTCTTACAGAGGCTGGATTTAATGGGTCCCAGAACATTTCCACTACATCACCATATGATTAACTACTCCTTCTGTAGACCATACTAAACATATCTATTAGGCCTCTTGAGATGTGTTTACATGAGTAATCTCTCATTACTTATTTTGGACATCTTTAGAATTAGTTCACCAATAACTTCAAATACATATGGTATTTTAGTTAATTTGCCTTTTTAACTAAGGCAGGTTGATTGCCAGATTGGAGCCAAAAAAAGCAGAAACAGAGAGTGTAAAATGATGAATTCTTCCTCCCAGGAGAAACCGATAATGCAGAATAATTAACCAGTGAGCCATCTGCAGATACAGCCATGGTAGATGTCCCACTTTTTGACTGCACAGCGGTGAAATAGTGCTGGTTAATTATGGCTGCACTACTACTCCATCCCAAGGGGAATTATTTGGAAAATTCACTTGGAATTGTCTAATAAGGAAGTCCAGTAATTAAGGTGGAGGATGAAATTGAGGATAGAAGACTTTCTGCACGGTTTTGTGTAAGTGTGTATATATTTCACTATGAACCATGCAATTTTAATCTGTCCAATAAAACAGCTCCCCATTGCAGCAGTGGATCGCTTACAAGGCTGTAAAAGTTTGATGCGGCTCTTGTCAGGTTGGATTTAGCGTCCTGGGCTCTGTAAATCGGCCACCGCAGCAGACCGTATTGCCAAGTGCAGAGTGCCGGATCTCAATCTGATTTATTCATCATTGTCTTATGTCTGCCAGGACAGGCAGTGCAGTTTGGCCTATTTCTGTTCCTGCAGTATACTGGGAAGTATCAGGTCCTGTGACACTGGTGACACTTATGTGACGACTTTACATAAGGGACATTTTGTTTTGACAAGCAGGCTAGCACTGAAAACTTCACAACACGTAATATCTATTCTATAATTGTATTACTGCTTCTGTCAATGTCTATGTTAACCATAGGTTCTATGTATTCTGAATACACGCTCAAAGGTGTTCTTGTCCAAAAGGATCACGTGTCTAATTTATTCATTTATTTCCTAGTTCAGGCCATTTTTATATTATTCATCACATGAAACAAAGCACATTTGCAGAACACAACCTGGAAGGAAAGATCCCCATTCCAAAGGGCTTGTAAACAGAAGTACTTATACCAATATGTGATTGTCTTTGGTACACCCCAGTATTTAAGCATTCTATTGGCATACGTATTGATTATTACAATATTTTGCTTCTATTTCATTTAATACTGTTTTATTTTATTTTGCAGTCAATGTGACATTTGTGACTGACTTACAATATTACCATTAGCATTGTACACTAGCACATGTATAAATTAATATGAGACAATCAATTCTCAGATTCATTTTAACCCGTACCTGCATGTAGCACCATTAAGATGTCTATTATAGCTATAGAGGGTATTTATGTGTTCACACAGACGACACAAGTTGGTGGCTTTTTTCTCCTTTTCCCCCTAAAACTATCCAAACTAAAAATGCAACCATACTGACATCACCCATGACTCCCTCCTTCTCACCACAACCTTCTATCTTGTCCTTTCAGTCTATTTAAACCTCCTCTTTATGACGTCCTCTTGTTAGGTGGCTCCTGAAGGTTATTTCCATCAGAAGTGACAGTAAGTGTTACGTTGTACACACAAGGTGCAACTATAGCACTCATCAATCACTTTCATTTTATAATGTGGGCATAATGACTTGATTGCTAAATATGTGTGACCCCTATACTGCAAATTACACTGTAATGCAACAGTCCAGATTTAGGTGAAACACCTGCTCTCAGCACAGAACTGAAGGATGGAGTTGCTCTTTCAGTGCCAAAGATATCAGAGTTTCTATTAAAGGTTGTGAAGGGACTAAACGCTTGATGGATGAATCACTCACCCATCAAAGCAGTGATACAAGTACCAATGTCTGTGAGTATTATAACAGCAGTCAAGTTTCCATCCAGATTGAGGGGACATCTTAACACAATTTCCTGAAACTTCGCAAAAGAAAATGCAAATGATTGTGCGTTTCTGTTCAGTACCTGTTTGTGTGCATATCAGGAGTAGGGTGCATCAACAGAAAGTTATGCACTGATTCTCTTTAAACCATTGCAGAGGAGGTGGACACAATAAGATGGCATAATTAAAAGAGCACCACTTTTGAATGTCATCTCTGGACTCACACACAATAAACATAGGCAGGTCCATTTAAAGGTATCCTGTGGACTGTTTGACCACTAGCAGCGCTATGGAGGAATGTTTTTATCACTTGTGCGACACACATTCATGCCACGTTTCATGCTGTTCCTCTGATGGCAGTGACATGAAATGTAGCAATGTACCAACAAACAGATCGGAAGAAGAACACTGCTAGCTGGCAAACACAACAGAACAATGCAGCTGTAGACGCCATAGTAACATCCCACGCACACGATGACATTGATTTTTATGAGATCACCCGCACAGGCTGTCTGGCTGTGTGGTCTAAGGAGCTGCATTAAGGATTCATTCTCTCCAGAGTTGTGTGTACAAATCCCACCCAAATGTGATGGTGTTGTCTAATGCTCCACCTCAGTGCTACTGTATCAGCATTTTTACAAAGAAAGCACTCAAATCCCCATGACAGGTTAAACATTCAGATACACGAACTTGCACTTTAGCACGTCGTCATTATCTTGATTGGTTTATTCTTGTTAAATTTTCAAGAGTTTGTAAGAACTTTGAGTGTCACAGAGATGGTTTCAATGGTACAGGTAGTGTGGCCGAGCGGTCCAAGGCGCTGGATTAAGGCTCCAGTCTCTCAGGAGGCGTGGGTTCAAATCCCACCACTGCCATTTTACACTGCTTAGGTAACGCAGTCAACACAAAGGCTAGGGAAGCCGGTGTTAGAGGAGTTCATGTACAGTTGGATTACTAATCCTGCATGCAAACTGTATCACCGAAGGATGAGTATCTGAATGAATGAACTTCTACAATAAAACAGTAATGGATTAAAACTAATTCATACGTAGCTGTTTTTACCAGATTGTAGTCTGGAAAAGACTTGTTATCAAATCCCAACACTGCCATCTTTACCTGATATAATATTCTACTGTTTTGACATTTTAGAGGTTTAAGTAGGCTGAGGGTCTGGTCAAATCTAATAAAGGCTTCTGGTACTTTACTCATTTAGTAATCTGTGAATAAAAAAAAAAGATCATCATTGTACTGCTCTCTGCTACTGCAACTACTTTTTTAGAATGAAAGCGAATTAAAGAATTTATGACAACTCGAGCGTAGAAACATTGTGCTGCATTGTTTCCCAGAGGAGCAATTCACAATCTGTTCCTCCTTTTGCAGCTCCATTTCAGTTTGCGTGCCCTTCCCATGTCCTTTCTGACAATGTGTTGTTTGTGTGAACCATGGATTGTGGATGCAATTGCCAAAATGGGAACTTAAGAGCAGAGTGGCCCAGCAGAAGAGTGCTGGGGCCATAACCTGTTGATGTCTGAAGGATTGAATCCACCCTCTGCTAAATGCAAGTTTTTCCACCTCTCACAAATGTCCATGCTGTCAACTTCTCCAACCATAACCAAGGTGGAAGTTTTGGGATGAATTAGCACTCATTGGCATAATTTGTAAGTAAGTAAGAGTGTATCTCTCCTTTGTGCTGTGGATGCCACAGTCTCATCCCATGCAGCTAAATGCTTCTTTCCCGTAACTTCTGGTGATGCCTCTTTGGTTTTTAATAAAACTCCTTAAATCTCCATGCCAACTGTCCTTCCTCATTTGCAACATTTTTGATCAGCGTCATAAATATAAGCTTCTCTTAATTATAGGCATAAAAGGAAATGAAAGAGCTCTTAGCAAATAATTGGTCCAATCCTCTTTATAGGTGGTGTGGCTGAGTGGTCGGATGTTTAGGATGTAGGCTCCAGTTTCTCTGCAGGTGTGCATTTCAATCCCACCATTGATGTTTGATGCTGTTTAGGTAACGTTGTCAATAACCAGGCTACTTGCCTGATGACGGGTTAAGTTCTCTGGTACTATTGCTTCATTTTGTCATCTCTAAACTGAACGTAAACTAGTTGAATCCCCGGTTGTCATTGTGCACCTCCTGAATGCAACATTTTCAGAATGACAGCGCTCAGGTTCTTATGACAAGGCTCATAACCCAGAGGTCGATGAATCAATGAATTATTTTTAACTCAACAGGATCACCATCCATAACCATGTTGCAACATCTTAACACTCACTACTATTAATATGATGAATAACAATTCCAGTAGTGTTTGATTACTCAGACGCTTGTTTCGTGTAGCAGCTTCATCTACACTCAGTGGTTAAAGTAACACAACAGGCTGCAACTACAGCCTCAAAAGAACATTCAGTGTTTATGTGTGTGAGAGAGAGGCGACAGACAGAAGGTGTGAAGTACTGTATGCATATATTAATGTGTGAATACATTATCTGTGTGAGGAGAGAGACAAAAAACAATGTGCAGAAGTGTACTTTTAAGTGGGAAAGAGTTCTAGTTGTTCATATGTTTGTGTTCATTTATGCATTTCTATGTGTGTGCATGTGCACTGTGTGTTTTTGTGGAGGTGTGTGTTTCCGAGTCAACAACTGATGTACCTTTAAGCGAGTGTGTGGGTGTAAGTGTTGTTTATCTCTGATATAACCTCCTGTCTCTCTAGTCTGTTCCAGTTAAAACAGCTGCAGGTAGGATGATTGTTACCTCTCTTTCCCTCTGTCTCTGTCTTATCAAAGTAAACACTGTATATTCTCAGCTTAGTGTTCTGTCCTTTGATTTCACTCCCTAGCCGTCATTAAATGTAGCTGTTTGGCAGTCAGTTGTTTCATTCAGTCACATGTCAAAATAATGAGGGTCAACTGATATTGTAATGTGTATTCACACTATGAAACATGTCAAATATTAAGATAAAAGGAACAATAATGCAGTTATTAGCGACAGAATCAGCACAGGAGTAAAAACAGACCGTTTTCTGTCACTCCTGTTTACTATCAGTTGTATTTGGCAGATTGCAACAAAGCAAAGCAAGTGTGTGAATCGTATGCCTGTGTACGTATGTGTGTAGACTGAGATAACTTGTTCAAGCAGCAAGACCCCCTCAGTTTCCTCCCACATTCTCCTGTGTACAAAAACTATTATTTATTCAAAGAAACTACACAACCCTGGAAGTCAAACTTAAGTGCAGAGAGCTCTGTCTCAATTGTATGGCATTATGTTTGTCTCAATTCTAAATGGTACACTTTATGCACGGAAATAGATTTTTTTGCACATACAGAAATATTTTGTACAACACAGAAAATTAGATTTGAGCATTTGAGTGTTATCCACACAAGTGGACAATACCAACCTCTCTAGCTCGAACTGACCAAGTGTCCACGATTTCAACCATTTTATATAAAAGGTTTGGGATCACCAATAGTTATTACAATTATTCTTGTGGCAATGAATGTACCAAATGTCATAGCAATTCTATTCTATTCTACACTAAAGCAAATGCATGCACATATAGATAACTGGGTGTTCTCCACTGATCAATATGCAATGACTGTGTGAGCCATAGTAGTACACACAACACGGTGGTTTCAAACTATGCAACTAATCAAGAACATTGTGACTCATTTAAGAAAATAAATGCACTCTGACTCAACTCACAATACAGTGGTCAGTCGCAACATAAACTGCTATGTTTATTTCTAATAAAGCCCTGGAATAATTTCCCTCCTCAGCCGCGGTTCTGGTTTAATTCGCCTACATAAAGCTGATAGGGCCTGATGTTGAATGAACAGCTTCATTAGAGCCAATGATGAAGACTTAAGCTGGGGTGTCACAAGCCATCAGCTTCATGTTGCTGCAGATAAACAGTGAAAGGGTACATCTCTATACAGTTTTCATCTACTCACTAAATAATTAGCAGGATTCTTCGGTCCTGGGAACCTGATCATTCAAAAATAAAGAATGTTTTTTCACTTGATAGATGCGTCATATGCTTTGCCATTCATGACTCATTTCAAACGTGACCAAATGTAAGAGATTCTTTATTTATGAACTTGTCTTGAAGGGTTTTAGAGATCAATAGATCATTGTGAAGTAAATCACAAAACCATGGTATAATCGTCGTAAACAACAGACCTCACACCAAATGATATTATGACCCTTTTCTCAAAGCATTTGTGCTGATATAGCTTGTGATTCTCAACATTGTAAGATAGAATTAAGTTCATATCCTATTGTTTTGGCGGGATTTTCCTTTAAGATGTTGTTTGTATCACAGCAACGAGACTATGTAAATATAGTTTCGACTGTATTTTCCCACACACTTTGTCACGGTTGTGTGTCTGTGAAGCAATACGATCGAGGACCCAAATGCACTGACACTGAAGCAGAACAGGTCAAAGATAACCTTAAAAGTACAGAACAGTGTTTTCCTTTTAAAAGTGATCTAATTTGATAGTACGTGATTAAAACTGTTGCATGTGGATCCATGTGGGTGTGTAGGCAGGTGAAAGAAGGGGGTGTCAGTCCAACGTGACATGTGAGACGCATGACACCTCCAGAGGGCTAATTAGTTTTCTCTGTTCTCCTTCAACCAACCCCTAATCAATACTCACTTTCAGCTTGCTGCTACATCACAAAGGTATCAGTCTCAGTTACTGATCACAGTGGGGTGCCAGATTGTGTGTTTGTGTACCAAAACCAAGGAAAGCCTCCAAAAAGCAACTCATTTATACTTTTACATATTATGTACAGTATTGGCAGCCTGACAGATTCAGCTGGTAAAATCACAGCATGTCGCTCAGACTTGACGGGAACAGACTGCCTCTCGGAGCTGGGGGAGAATTGGAGCAACACACTTGGTTTTCTAAAAGCTTTCCATCATCTCTGTCAAAGCAGCTAATTAACAAGACAACAAAGTGTCTGCAGTAAAGCGGAGGAGAGCGTTTGTTATGGACAACATGATCCGAACTAACTGATGTGAATGCAACAATGAGATGAGAACAGCAAACATTAAACCTGCTAAAATCTGCACGTTGTAATAATCTGAGCATGTTAGCATGCTGACGCTATCATTTAGCTCACTGGAGTTATGTGCACTGGCAGCTGTTCTTGGGTGTGACTCTCCTCCAGACTTACAGAGTGAATATAAAAACAGATACGAGGAAAGTGGCTGAAGCTGGTATTGCATTGGTCATGTGATCAGATCATTTGAATCTAAAGAATCTTAGAACAGGACTATAACATTATAATATAGATTTGCTTTTCCCTTGGTCTGTGCATTTGATTGAGATTCATGAGGCTAAAAGACATGCATCCACACACGCATATCCCTCAAACTGATGAACACGTTGTGTTTCCAGAACACTAAGTGATGGAAAATGAATAAACCATGAGGAGTTTCCTGACAGTCACCTAATGCTTTTATTAAAACAAATGTTGCAGTGATATTGCCATTTACTCCAGATGCATTTGCACCATGGTGATGGAAGGAATGAACGGGATGAAGTAATGTGGGTGGAGAAACAAAAACAGGGCAATCAACACAGCTGATTAATGGCATCTGATTGATTGTATGCTGTCCTCTGATTTACAGATTATAATTGGGAAATGTTATTTTCAGACACTTATAGAGTATAGAGGGTCCTTGTGGTTAGGTAATGCCCGAGTTTGAGAGGCACAACTCTATGAAGGATGATTTGATTTAACTCAAGCTGCCTGTGTTTTCTGTTCTATTCTTTTGTTTATCTTCAAATTTATTTAACTTTGAATTTGAGAAAGTGAGCATATCCATCATATTAGAAGTGGATGATACTGTTTTCTAATATCTGGTATGTCTAAAAGAGAAGGACACTATTGTGTGAGCAAACAGCTCAACAAGCAGGGAAATGCAATATGCCACATTATGAAAACACCTGCCATCACTTCAGACATGCCTGATGCTCTTTTGGCAAACTTTAGGAAATCATCAACAACTTATTACTCCTAATCTTTTGGTTGCACAAGACAGATGGGGGACAGGAAATGCTATTTATTGCTGCTATTATTGCATTCAAGCTTCAGACAAAGTTTTTCTTTTAATCAAAGTGTCAATTATGGAATCATTAACAGCAAAGATGCCTCTAGCTGTTGTGATAGCTTCCACTTGTTGTTGGACTTGACACAGTAATGTACTGATGGCATATAATTGACTTCTGCATAAATCTCCTGCATTAATCAGCATGGCTACAGTATTAAATCGCCTATACGTATCAAAGCTTACAGTACAAATATATCTGACACATTTGTTTAACAGTGTAGACTTTCATATGAAAATGAAGCCTATAGCCTATATAATTTAGCTAAATAATATTTAACACAGTAGTCAAAATCGCACTCTGGAGCCCCAAAACTAATAAAATATGGAACAAGGTTAAACATACAGCTTTGTACTTTGCTCTGTGGCTAACTCAACTGAAAACAGTGGCAGCTAAACACTGTGTGCCACTCTTTGAGGTAACGTAGATACACAACTCAACACATGTTCTTCATAAAACTGCAGCAGCCAGTGCAGGTAATGTCACTCATCTTATGTATACACTGCATGTGGACTGAACAATGCCTGCATTAACAGTAGCTACATCATTTTAGCTGCCAAACAAACATTAGCAAGCTAATGCTACTTAGATGTGTTTAGTTTAATGTGTTTGACATTATGAGAAAAAAGACTTAACATGCAAAATGTAAAGAATGGCACAATAAAGTCCAAGATTTATTTACATTTTGCATTCTGACAACTTTTAACAACACTAATATTTACAACAATCATTACTGGACGTAACTCTTAGAATTATGGGTAAAGACGGCATGCCTTCCATCGTCAATCAATAAGGCATGAGGAATGAGAGTTGAATGGTTTGTGTGTTTTAATGAAGGTGCAGGATGGCAGTAATTAGCCAAATCTTTCCAAAAAGCAATGTGTTCTGATGCTCCACTTCTAACACGGTAAATAAATGAACAGATAAATATTACATTATTTACATGCAGCCATCTGTTCATTTTCTGATATTTTCATATATCGAAGGCGTCGTTTTATGACTACAACTTTAAAGCATTTTAACTTTTGGTTTGGTTATCTTAACTGCCCAATTACAAGTAAACAAGGCCTTGTTTAGTTGACTATGAAAAAGCTTCCACATATTGTAACTCTATGCTGTAGGCTGCTCAAGCGTAAAGGACATTTCATTTTGGGGTCATAACCGTCTGTGTAAATGTGATATTCACTTAAGACCTTATAGACTGGAAGTCAATCCATAACACAATCAACATTTAGCCTTTAGTTCAGCCTTGTCAGCTGACACACTGTCTATGTTGTGAACACAGTGCTCATATGTTTACAGTGGTCAACAACCAGTCTGGTGTTTCATTTCTATGGACTGCCAAGAGAGGACAACAAAAGAAATCCGGTGGAAGAAATGAGGAACTAAGTGAGAAAATTTATTAATAATAGGTGGATACAACTTTGAGAGTTGACACTAAAGGACTTATTTCAGACGTGTTGTGTCAGGGCCCACACTCGTCGCCTCAGCGTGAGAGTGTGTGCATGTTACAAAGCAGAGATGGTCATCAGGTTTAAAAATGGCATTTTGTTAAACTCTGCAATCTGTGTGGGAGATGAAATGAACAAAACACATTCAATGTACGCGTGTGGGAGTGTGCACATATTTGTGTGTCTGAAGTGAACAGCAGACTTAAATATGGGCTCAGTCATCTTGAGGGAGATGTCATGATTAAAAAGAGAAGAGCCTCTTAAACAGGGCATAGCTGAGGCTCCCTCCTGTGTGTGTGTGTGTGATGATCGTCTGTTTCATGTCAGGATGCCACGAGAGGTCATCTCTTTGGAGGACGGTCACTGACACCATTTAGATTGTGCTTTTAACCCTTGTAGACAGTCAAACACACACACACACACACACACAGCAATGCCAACATGCTCTCGTTCTCTTCTCTCTCAACTAATTTCATTCCAGTCTAAATAAAAGTTTATGATGCATGATACTTGGGGCACGTGTCTCATCTTTTCCACCTATAGACTATATTTGTTCACTTCTTCTGTCAAACGCCTGACATTGACACATGCCGGGTGACAAGACCGGACGATTATGTGATGCCCTGGAAATTCTGCCTGTTTGCCTCCAAATTACATTACATTCATCAGTTCCCAGAAATCCAACCCACCCACAGACCTTTTTTTTCTGTTAGTAAATATTATGATGTTTCTTGTGGGCGGAGCTTAGGTGGAGGTAGAATAATACACCTGTTCTTCCTACTTCTCCAATTTGTTATCGGGTGGGCATGAGAAACCTTTACACATGTGGTGATCCATAGCTACAACAGACAAGACTTTATTTAACTTTACCTGATACGAAGTGTGCGCTACTAACCCAAGTGATCACCTCGGTCCAGTCCTTTCGTTTTCCTGTTTAACCATGTTTGTTGTTGGATCTTTTTGGCTGGTAGTGGTTGCTCTTATGCAATCTCATTTCAATTTGGAGCCATTGTTCTTTTGATTCTGTGACCCAACAACACAGCAAGATTACATTTTTTCAGGAGCGTTATGTAGCCGTGACGTAATCACGACATCGGCCCCAAAGGGTCTATTTACATCCTGATGTAACAAAGAGAGCCAGCTGAAATCCACTCATCTGTACAAAAATGACACATTTTAGTTTCTCAGACCATTAAGTCTAGCGTGAGGAACAGATCTTCCAATCACATTTATTGTATAGTGACAATCAGAAGGACCTTTAATCATCTTTAATGTTTAAAGAATGACAGCCTGAAGTATGCTTAACCATCTTTAGTCTGGAATCAAGACGTCAGGACAGTCAGAGAGTTCTTCTGTCTCCTTCAGCCTCAAGTCTAAACAGAGGCATTGCCAAGATTCTCCATCACCGACAAAAGGCTAAAACAAGGTTCAGAGACTACATGACACATATTGGGAAAGAAAATAGAAATACCACACATATATATCATATATAGAGGGCAATTTCTGACTGCCAGCGTCCAGAGTTCATTCTCTGTTTGATCTCCAACAACTGCTGTGGGAAATATCTGGCTCTTTAGCAGCTAAATGATCCCATGATCACCAGCAGTGTGCAAAATACTCTATGACAATCGGGGGTCTCATGTCATGGATGATTAAAAAACAATATAAATTCTCCCAGAATGTACATTTACATATCTATCTGCGACAAGGATGGGATCCGAACCCATGCGTGCAAAGCATAATGGATTAGCTGTCCATCGCCTTAACCACTCGGCCACCTTGTCTGTACATGCGTGTTTTCTTTTCCAGGAGAATTCCCAGGTCTTTACATAACGATGAAAGGCATCCGCATTAGACCTCAGTGTTGGCTAAACTGTAGCGAAACTTGCAGCTCTGCTTTCTGATTTAGGCTAAAAATGGAGAGAATAATTGTTCCTAAGCCTTGGCTTGTGTAAACACGGAGGTTTGTTTGGTTCCACAACGTGCACTTGGTGTTTCTTGGACAAACTTATTTTTCAGATTGTCCCTGTGGAAATAACACCACCACCACAGAGAGCAAGCGCCCCGGGGAACGAGACAGCAGTGTAACACTTGAAGTGTGGAGGGTGCTACTTTGTCCCCTCACTGCTGCCACAGCGTGAGCTTGTCAGAGGGGCCCAATGGTGCTGTCCTGTGCAGCCTTCTTCGTTACAACTGATTTCACACGCACAGCATCTCTCTCTGTAACACACAAACACACACACACACACAGAGCTGGTTAAAGAATGTCAGGATCTGGTCTACGTCTGTCAGCGATGCATGCTGCTCTTTTTTTTTCATCCAAAACACACACTTGTTTATAATGTGCACAGACTCTGACTTTGGAGGGGGGTGAGATAGTGAGAATATTATCTTTGATTGTCTGCAGCACTCAAATGAATACGGTCAGATGGGTACAAATGAAAAAGCAAATCTGAAAGGTAAAATCCATTTGATATCTTTTCATAGATGCAGAGCAGGTCATTCTGTCATCTTCTTATCACACTGTGAGACTGTGGGACACATATTTCTGGTGTCAGCTGAAAAGTCTTTATTTCCACATCACCTGGTTTTAATTCACTTTCAACTGACTTTCAGTGGGCACAGTTGGAAATGCCAAAAGAAACGACGTTTCACAGAATAATGATGGAACCTTCACTCTCAGTCACTCCCTGTACATTTTTGTCAATTTGATATTTACGCCTAAAAAGCTTTTGTAATTTGAAGATAAATTATCTGATGAACTCACTGACGTGAAAGTTAATTGGGTGTTTGAGACGAGAACTTGTGGGTTGACACCATTTTGAATTCAGTCACTCAGGGAATGGAATGGAAAGCAGAAACCGTATGTTTTGGTGAAGATATACATTTGTTAACTCTTTCCCACCTGTGTTCTTGTGAAGTGGCCATGAATAAAGACTTAATGTTAAATAGGAGTAATTAATTAATGTGGTTCTGGTTTCTTTTGGTTGTTCCTGATGAAGAAAAATGTCCCACAAAGCAACACAAAAGAGAAATAATAGATACACACTACAACGTGAGAATAAGTGTACAAACTATGGACACTGGACAAACATACAAAGGAAGTAATTCAGTGTCTCTCATTACATTTTTTGTTTTGAATATCAGTACTTTTAGTTTTACTAAAGTATCTTTTAATTCCTCCATCAACACTTCACTGCCAGCACTGCAAACTCTGAACATGATTCATATTAGTGTACAGTGTGAACACCAGTTGCAGTCTGACTAACCAGGTGTCCAGCAGCTCTTTCCCAGACAAAACCTAGTGGCACACGGGAATTGATGGGGCTCATGTGTTTGGACAAAACACAGTTGTAACTGTGGAGTTAGTGTGAGCAGCGGTATCCCCTGTGGCTGAATCTCTTCAAACCAACGTACACTGGACTCAACATATTAGCAGAGCTCCCTGCCTGCAGCAGTGTAATGTTATAACCATCTGCTGTTCACTAAGTGAACATCTGTGTGTGTTTGCATCCAAGCTTTCATGCTTGCTGGTTTCTTCCACAATATGAGACCCTCTTTGACAGAGGCGAAGGGTTGCCCCTGCTCTCCATCACTGACCCCTGTAGTGTCTGAGTTGACCATGCATACGGCATGTCAATTAGATACTGTATGCTTTAGTCCTTCAGCGGCAAGGCACACAACTATGAGGGGAAAAGTGAGAAGATCATTAAGTATAAACTTTTCATTACAGAGCCTAATTAAAAAAAACTATTAAAATAGTCAGTATGTTTTGTGAAAAACACAAACACTTAATGGTTACTATAATATGCAGTATGCTGCTAGTGGCTTATGAACAATTTCTGTAACTCCAAGTTCCTGATAAACAGTCATGCAGTGAACATTTTAGTACCTCACGTGTGACGAACACATAGACATATGTGTACATCCTGGAAGGTGACCTGATGTATTATGGTGGCTATCAATGCTAAAGCCAAGTACCCCGTCTACCTTTATTCATTGCAAACAAAACAAGGCATTTTTTCAGAGAATTATTCCCAGCGTACCGAACGCCAGCTATTTAAGGCAGCGAATGTAAAAGATCTGTGGTAACAATCCCAGTGTGCCGCAGATGTGTGTACTTTAAATAATAGCCTGACTGACTGACAGCTGAAGAGAAAGACAGAAGTAAAGAGCTTTGGGAGGTAGCCAGTTTCCCAAAACAGCAGCTGCCAGAGGAAGGTGAACAAGCCACGAAAACATGTGCGTGCATCATATCATAGCAATGACATCAACTACTCAGGCTGAAACAGCAGACATTGTTTTCCTTCAAAGTAATTACTCGTCTTTTAAACTGTGGATTCCTCGTTTACCTTTATCCTCTCTCTTGTCTGTCGGGTTCTCAGTATGGTGTGTATGTGTGCACATAAACTTACGAGCACTTAAACCTCTTAAAGTGTGTGTGTGAGTTCCTGAGTGCCTTAAAACTGGAAAGTACTTTTTGAGTGCAAGAATGTGCTCTATCTCTCAAACGAGTTTTGGATTATAATTAAAACCAAGATGGCAATAAAAGCAAAGTTGTGCAGCATTTGCTGTGTTTGTATGCATTTTAATTCATGGCTGTAGAAGTATTTCAGAAAGCATGAGGAGCCCTCTGGCAGATACATTCATGTTTAGCTTCTGTACTTTGCAGTGAGAAGAGATCACGGCATCAGATAAATACATCTGTTTTGCACACTCTCTAAAAAAAAGGGGGGGAGTGCCCTCCTGCTCTTCTCTTATCCTCTGTGTCTTCTGCAGAATGGCAAATGAAGGATTTTTGGACAACAATCAACAAGCAACAAACCAATGACAGACAAAAAGCCAGTTGCCTAGTAATAATTCTGTCATACAGGCCTGGCTCATCTGGTCGTGTCTCAGGCAGTTAGGCTTTCCAAAGGCTCTCTGTGTCGAAGTGAAAGTTTCCAAGGTGACACAGAATTTCGTTTTAGTGCATTAGAGGTGAGTTGTAAACTAAAGTCCAGGTCACAATCTGTTGTTTGCTTCTTTTTCTACCCCACACTTTCCTCTCTAACTCCCCTGAAACCTCCATATGATCTCTTTTGCTGTCTCATGCTGCATCTTTTTGCTCTCACTTCCACTGCGTAAACATTTTTTTCCTTAAATGCTTGTGTGATTGTGTGTGTGAGGGCGCCTAAAGTGTGCGTTTCGGTGTTATTTTTCTGTGGAAACTTGCAGCAAATATGGGGATAGAGGAGCAAAGCACAATTGGTTGGGGCTTAACGTACTTTACATAATTGTTGCCTATAAATGCATTTCCGACGGTAGGGGAATAAGCGGCTGATATGCTTAACGGAGAGAGAAAGAGGGCTGAGGCTGTTGAAAGAGAAGGAGAAACAGGCAGAGAAAGGAGTTCTGCTGGAGACAGAGGAACACGGAGTCAGCAAACGAGAAAACAGGTACATTTGGACTGTTCACCGACACGACTGGGTTGTTGCCTTCATTAAGCTACATGCGCAGGCCTCAGAAGCTTCATTAGACTGTACAGGACAAATGGCCCACACCTTACTACAGTGTCTACGTCCTAATCCTATTTACCACATGCTTTTCAGTGTCACCCGCTCTAACTTTGACAATGCACACACAGCAAGGTGCAGACCAGCTTCAGCACTTCAACACAAACATGTTGGACATCTCCTCTACACCATTTCTGTTTCTGGCTGTCTTGTCTTTGTGAGACTGGTGTCGGAGCTAATATCTGTTTTTCCTTTCATATGGTCCATGGATCAATCATGTGACTAATGAAGTGTTTATTTGCAAAATACCATCAATCTTATAGTCCTTAACAGTGGCTGTAAGGCTGCACTTAGTCACAGTGATGGTTTAACATTTGCTTTTTTGCACTAAACACAAAGTACAGATGTGGATGATATTTGGCCATAAACCAAACTATTGAACAAATTGAAAATTAGATCTGATGATGGTGCTGGAGGAAAAGTCAGGAGCAGACCCAATTAGATTTCAGTTCATCCTGAATGTGACATGAATGTCTATACCAACTTCAGAAAGCTGTTGAGATGTTTCACTAAGAACCTAAAAGGTAAACCATATGATGGCGCTAGTGGACGAGTCAGAAGATCACCAAAGTCAGTAGAATACATCATCTAGGAACTGTAAATAAAGACATTTCACAGGATAAGATTACTCTCTGCACAACTGCTGACACTCGAGGAACAGAGTAACCTCTGGGGACCTTGGAAATCAAACAACACATCCAATAGCTGTCAAGATATTTCACTCTGAATCACTCAATGACGTTAGAGGAAGAGTCAGGATCAAAGTCAATGGGATCCATCCTCTGGGAATCATGAATGTACAGAATTTCATGGCAGTCAGTCCAGTATAGTTGGGATATTTCAGTCTGGACCAAAGTGGTGGGCCTCCCTCGTCCAAGCTTGTTCGCTTTGACTGAAGACGTGTGTTTGAAAATATGCTGCTTCATCAAGTAGAAAGGTAATTTCATTGCATTGATAAAATAGGCACTTAGGCACTGAGTTTGTGCTTGCTAGCCCACGTGTGATTTACTGATATATTTGACCTGCAGGTGTTACAAAAAGAGCTGCTCTCCATGTGCAGTGAAAGAAATTATACCTTTTGTTTCATTTACATATGAGAACCGCGATTAGAACTCAGTCAGTGTCAGGAGTAGATTAAGTGCTTTAATATGCTTTTATCATATCAGAAGTATTACTTTTCTTAAATTCTTCTCAAAGCAAAATGCCAATATGGGAAAAAACAACTGACAGAGCAGTTTTTATAATTAGATTTTGCATGTTGATCTTACCTCCTCACTAGATGTTTCTCCCTCACTGTCTCTGCTGTAATTACCCAGCTTCCTGCTCCCTTTTGTAAAGAATGACATTAGTATTTGTGTCAGTTACAGACCAGGGGGATCTTTGCCAGACTCTTGTCAATGCCTCTGCCGTCCCTTGGTGGCTGGTAGAGGTTGATTAAAGTCAGAGATTACGTAATGCTTCTTTAAGTAAAAATTGAATTACTGACATTAAACAGTACTCCATTACAGTAAGGACAGCGAGTGCATTCCCACTCTTGGCGAATGCCAGCAAGGACACATTCTGACAAGAGAGCTTCTTTTTGCTGCCACTGCCATCAGCAGAGCCAGAACCCCTCCTGCCGCCCTCCTGCTGCCTCCACCTCCCTCTGCAGCACCTCCGCACAGGGGGGACATTGATCAAGTGTCATCCGTGGAAGAGGGCCCAGTGGATCAAGAGCTGCTGGTGGAGGCCATGAAGTTGGAGCCCATCCACCTTCCTGTCTTTAAGTCCTCCGGGCCGGAGGCCTCTGGATGTATCCTCTCCCATCCTGTGCTGGCTGCTTTGTCCAATCATCTGTGAGTCCCGTTCCTCCTGCGCTGCCTTGCTCCTGGCCTAGAGGGAGTCCAGATAAGAGGATTGTTCCCCAGCAGCGTTTTCCTACCTCAGATGCCAGCTGCTGGTGCAACGGTGCTGAGTTGAGTCTGTCAATTGTAGTTTCACAGCAACATTGTGTCTCGTCAGGGGGTGCAGTTTCTGTAGAAACAGCAGCGGATCGGTTGGGTGCTGCTTAAATGGTTAAATGGAGAAAAATGAGGAGCAGCCCATCCAAGGTAACCTCTCTGCATGCTGAGCATTCAAAAATACTACCAGACTACTAATCGTCACCCTGAATCCTGGTTGCGTGCGCCAGTGTTATCCCGATGGCTGTAAACTGATGCTCACTAGATAGAAAAAAACTCGGCATGAAGTTTAGAGGAATTGTGAGCTGCATCTAAAGTTACAGCTGTTAATCTAGGTGTCATAGACTTAACTGTCCTTTTTAACAATCACTTGCATTTGTTTTGGTAAGAAATGGCACAGATAACACTAAAGCAAGTCTTCAACTTGTGGAATTACAGTTTTTTTTCTGATGCTCTGATGGACTCAGAAAGAGCACATGTCAGATCTTCCTACCAGCATGTAACCACGGCACAATACTGGCATGAAAGAAGAAAAAAACACTTTAGTTGAATCTAAGGCCCCATTTAAATCTAGTGGTTTCATGTGGTGCGAGTCAGTACATATGCATTTAGAGCAGACTGAAATCCCTTTAGGAGGTCTAAGAAGCATTGTAGCTCGATGTTATACAAGCATAAATGCATCCATCTCTGAAGCTTAGCATCATTCTGACAGACAGACAGAGCAGAACGTTTCCTCACAGTGCAAATGTGTCTGGAATATAACAAATAGTCAAAGGTTCAACTGTAGAAAGAAACTCATTAACACTCACGGAGGCTACTGTGTGGTAGTTCCAGTCTTAGATTTGGGATGGAATTATTTTAAATATGGGAGAGAATAGCAGCGTGTAACTTTCATCGAGCCGCTCACTTGTTACTTTCTCTGTTTTGTCATGCAAATGTCTACTTGACAAGCCAGGTTTCCCATGTAAGTGGAAAAGAAATCTGCATTGTCCAGCAGAAATCCAGCTGGTTTTCCTAATCCTCTACATTGATTACAGGAACCAGGTTTCTCGTTTAAATGACATTAACTAAGCTGGGGAAACTTTGAGGGGTCTCAAATATTGGCTCTGCATATAGTAGGCAGTCTCTGTCCAGCTCGTGCAAGAAGCTTCATCATGCTCTTTAACTCAGTGATCCTTTACTCTGACCACAAAGGAAACTGTCCTGTAGAGAATCTATCGATCCCACTACTGCATTTCTAAAATGTTGTCATCAGCAGGAGGACAGGGATCATGTGAATATTTGGTTTAATTTTAAAGATTGATTTAGTTAAACTTTCTGAAAGGTTTTCAGCTTAGTGTTGTCAGGTTCTATCCGACCGCTTCTTAATCAGTGCTACTTTATAATAACATGATATCATTTTTAACTTTTTGGAGGAAACTGGAGGTGGAAACTATAAAAAAAAGCATTCCAGGTGAAAAATCTAAGCTTGATGCTTTTCATTATCCCAGTAAAACATTACAATTCCAAGCTCACCGTTTGTTGTATATCATAAGAGTTGTTTCACTTCTCTCTGTTAAAGAAGCTCACTGATTCTATTCCAACATGAGCAACAACAGGGCGGGTCCAAACTGTCCAAGATAAGATGAAACTTAATTGATCCCCGTGGGGCAAATGTGTGCAATGGTGGTCTGACACACAAAACCTTCCCAGCTTGCTGTGGTGCGTCACTGTCACACACGATGTTTCCTAATAAGTGCAACTATTGTTGCACCTTGTAAAACTCCCCCATACTCATTACTTTTTAAAGGCCAGTGCTATTATCTCCACCTCTGCTTCATTTAGAATGATCAAACTCAGTATGTATCTCCGCTCGCTTTGTTGATGTGCTGAAACACAAACACTGCTAATTACTCCTGTCTCTGTCACTAACCACTAATCAAGGCTGACGCTGATAACAAGGACACACACATACACAGTGCAGTGCCCACAGCTATGATATGAGATGAGATGATATATGATATGAGAGGCATTGCACACACACACACACACACTTCATGTGAAGCAAAGAACAATTTAAAGAACAAGCAAAGCTTAGAGAATGTTACTAGTGGATGGTTTGTAGTCATCTGACGAATAGCTCCTGTGCAGTGGTGGAGCAGTGGCCATCCATAAAGAGAAAGAGATGAGAGAGGAAGAGCCATACCTCCCACTGTGCCCAGGCTGTCCTGTTCAATACAAGCACAACCTGACCTGATCCAGTTCAAACGATGTAATTACCACAGAGATATATATGTTCTTTGGTAATTACAGTGGAACCTACAGCCTCCATTTAACACAAACACACAGGTCGTCCATTAATCTCAGGGTTGGATCCCCAACTCCTCCTGTCCACGTGTCCTTGGGCAAGACACTGATCCCTCCCGATGGAGGCCAGCACCTTCCACAGCAGCTCCGTGTGTGAATGTGTGTGTGAATGGGTGAATAGGACCAATCTGTAAAGTGCTTTGGGAACCATTAAGGTTGAAAAGTGTTATATACTGTAAGTGAAGTCCATTTACCTGGCATAATTATAGTGCAATAATATAGTATCATTGTATAAATACACTATTGTATAACACACCTTTTACTTACTTCATGTACTGTTTGAGGCACATTTCTTTAATTCAAATGAGAAATTATGCAAACATACATACAACAAACATTCAGATGTTTTATAATCATTTAGCCTCACTTTGCAGATTGTAGTGTGCTTCAATCATTGACACGTTTTAAAGCATTTGTTATCGAATTTTTGCTCTCCAAACATTTTAAAATGCACATATTTAGGTCAGGGACATCATGCCCTCGAACCCTTTTTAATTTATTTTTAAAACCCTTCATACGGCCGTGACAGCGAAGTGAAACATCTGCTAAAGAGAGAGAGATGTGAGGGTACAGCAGAGAGCAGGGGTTTACAGTAGATATATATTGAGAGAGACAAGCTCGTTTGCTGCCTTTAAGTTTTGAAGGTATAAACATTTATTTGGATTTAAGTGCTTGATGGTCAATGAAATGAAAATGTAGTTCTTGTGTTGTCAACAAATCTCATGAAAAGACCAAACTAACCTGTCCCCCCCTTTATACTTCCTGACTTACATATACTGTCCGGGGCTCCTATTTATTCCTATTGAACACATACATCTTTAAAACATCTAACAAAGTACATATATGTATTTTTAAAAAGCCTCAATACATTCCTAAAACTGTTGTTTTTGGCAAATGTTACCTAAACTAAACTCTAAAGTAAAGGTTAACTAAACCTAAACTCCTGCTGTCAGTGTCTTCTTGTGACCTGTGGGTTTAATATCTGCCTGAAAATCAAACATCCTTCAGGATAATGACACAGGTGGAGTTTGAAGATGCGGGAGTTTAAATAGACGACGATCACCCAGTACGACAGTGTTCTTCCAACAGCAGTGGAGCAGGAGGAGGAGGATTAAGATACATCTTTCTGATTCATTCATGATTCATTTGCTGGCTTTAAGTTTCCATGTGAGTTGTTGATAATGACAAGTCGAACTGGAAGGGAAAACGTTGCCATATAAATCACTGTTATGTTTTCAATGCTCTCTGATTCCTTTAATCTTGGCATTTTCCTTTTTAAGCTGTATTTAAAACTTTGGTATGGTTTCATGTATGGTTTGTTACATAAATATATATATTTTTTCTTTTCAGTGGCATAAGCGTAACCTCCCCTTTAAAAGCGCGTCGTCAAGTATGGGGGCTGTAAGACTACAGGCGATACAAGTCATCCTCAGGTTCCACTTTGAACATGCAGCCAGCCCAACATGCCCGTTGTGCTCTCTTAATGTATAGGTACGAATATTCAGACTGGAACAGGGTTTAAAGGCACACTTTGATCTGTTAGGGCTGCTACCCAAGATGTTTGAAGCATGGCAAGGAGATTAAGGATATAAAACTTAAACTATATTTGCCAATCACAAAAACACATCATTCAGTCTCAATATGTACAGTAAAGTGACATTTACACGTTGCAACGCTGATGAAGAGGTTGTTCTCTTTTAATCACAAAGTATTTTCTTTCACACGCAGGTGGTTTAAAGTTTGTGATGTAAAATGTAACTTTCAGGCAATAAGATAATACCTCAATTAACCCTGGAGTTAAAGTGAGAAAGGCCATGGCCCGTACAAACAGCAGCTATGACAGCTCTTAAATGACTGTAATTTTGCTAAATAGCTCTGGGACACACAGTGGCAACCTGACGGAGCCTTTTTCAAACAGCACAAACATATTTTTGTAGAGAAAAGGAAGAACACTAAATGTCATCAATCATTAGTATTTAAAGGAGTGTTAAGGGGTTGAAGGTGATTGTTGAGATAATGTCTGTTAATTAAACTTAACGAGTTACGTGGTCACAGTCACAAGAAGAATCACATTATAGAACCTGACTTTGAATATGTTTTATGTAATGTCATTGTAAAGAATACATTGTACAGCCAGTGAAGGAAATAGTACGCATATATTTTACATAATATTCTCCCATAGTGTTGATGGCAGTCCACTGAGCTAGCTAGCTGCTGGGTGCTGCTAATTAAAGTAATAGCCTACGTTCCCAAGCCAGTGAATTCCTCTACTGACCATTTCTTTATCAGATATCGTTACCTTCAGGGCAAGTCTATAACAAACAGTAGCAACACACATACCAGCGAGGAGCAGAACGGGTTTCTGATAGCAACAAAGCTAACGACAGCTAGCGCTGCAGTAAAAACATCATCCAACACACTACTGCTGTTATTTCATTGGCTTCTAATGAGGCTTAACAAAGTTTCTCCTGAATGTCCCTCAATATTACATCTTTAGTATTACTTTGTTGGCCATCTTTGGGAAAAATGTCTGACGTGTATTTTTCCGTGTGGCCCATGTCCCATCCACTAACATGGGGCATTCTGACCAACACTGCAGCCAGCCACCAGGGGGCGATCCAGATGTTTTGAATTCCCTTTTGGGGAGCTGTCATGCCATCGATCTTTGTATTTTTCTATGGTTTAAACAAACCATGCAAAAAAATTCTAAATCAAGTTCAACTGGGAGCAGACATGTCAGAAAACAGAACAATTCCAGCAATTATTCTAGGCCCTTTTTTTATTACTTTGCCGTTGTGACGCTTTCTTTTCATTCATTTTATATGCAGCAAATACAGCAGCCCCCTTAAATTGTCTAGGAACAACTCCAAAACCTCCTGCTCTGACTCTCGAGGTGAGTAAGTCAGTCATCTTTCTCATCCTGTCTTCATGCCATCCATTCTTCTTCCACTCCCCTTCCATCCACCCAGTCCATCCGTCTGTGAGTCAGAGCTGTGGGGAGCCTTGCAGCCTGTCTGCCACTTCATCACTGACCTTCCTCCTTCATCTCCTACTCCTCCTACACTGTCTTTCTCCCTTCTGTCTCTCTTTTCTTCACTTGCTCATTTGCTTGTGGCCTTCTGTTGACCTCTCCTGTCTCCTCTCCCTTTGTCCCTAACTCTCCCACTTTTTCTGCCTGACCTTTTCTCTGCTATAATTGACCTCTCACTCTGCCCCATAGTCTCTCTTTCTCTCCATCCCTTCATGTCTGTCTCCCTCTATCAGATTGCATGTTGATGAATGCGGCGTGTCGACCAAACACAATTACTCACAATTGTTCATTTTAGTATAAAGTGTCGTTAGGTAGCCAACATGTAGCGGAGGAGGGAAGGAACATATTCTCCAGACTTTTATTAGTGGATATTAAAGAGATTGCAGAGAGAAGGAGAAGAAAGAAGCAAGTGAAGGGACAGAAAAAGCACAGATATATAGAAAGTTACAGGCATAAGATTTGAAATATGCTTCACCTCTGAGTGAGAATAACTACTTGTATCACACTCCAAACATTATTTTTCAACATCATGCAATGCATCCTTCTCATGTTAAATAAAGACACCGCGACCATTTATAAAAAGGTAATGCAATGACCTAAGTCACGAGCAATATAGAATGTCCACATCATCCTCCACTGGCCTGAAAACAGCACTTCATCATTTTTAGCCATTCCTTATTTAAACTAATGACTCCTGATAGCCACAAGCTAATGAGCCAGCTTGCTGCCAGCATTGCTCAGTGGCTTTAAGTCAGAACGCTGTCAATGCCAACAAGGCATTTTTCAGCCCAAGGCAGGAGAGAGCACAAACGATAATGAAAAAGTCCAGTTTGCAGTGTAGGTTTATCATTCGTCTCCCACGTTTGATTTTAAACAGCATGCAAATGTAAAGTTGTTTAGCAGCTGACTTGGAAGTGCAGGATGGTGGCTTTTCCAATAGTATCAATTGCAATGGAATAAATGAAAATAAGTAAAATAGAAGAGAAATGCTGCATCTGGATCAGAGGCAAACAACACAAGTGGTACAATCTTGCTCTCAGCAGATATCTTAAAGTTGTATTTACCTTAAAGAGTAACTGCACTCAGTCTAATTATACTGCTTGCACTGACAATTAGTGGTGACAACATGCCTCTTCTGCACCCTGTGCAGCTGTGATGTCGCATGGCACTATAGTACCACATCACACAGCTGCAGTGAGGACATACTTTTCATCCCTTAGAGGCCAGTGCACATATCTGTGGACTTGCTACAGTCAATAACAATAAACACTTCCTGCATGAACATTGCATACAGTACCAGTCAAAAGTTTGACTATCAATTCACTTGATGTGGAATTATGTGGAACCAGCTTCCAGTTTGTTTACGGGAGGCAGACACCCTCCTCACATTCAAGAGTAGGCTTAAGACTTTCCTCTTTGATAAAGCTTATAGTAGGGCTGACTCAGGTGACCC
>JAVQJL010095237.1:0-13851 GCA_036024295.1 Nannoperca obscura
CACACACACACACACACACACACACACACACACACCTCCCTCCTGGAGTGTTTTCTTGATCTGGCCAACTGTTGTGAAGGGGTTTTTCTTCACCAGGAAAATAATTCGTCTGTCATCCACCCCAGTTGTTTTCCGTGGTCTTCCGGGTCTTTTGGTGTTGCTGAACTCACCGGTGCGTTCTTTCTTTTTAAGAATGTTCCAAACAGTTGATTTGTTCACACCTGGTGTTTCTGAGCTCACCGGTACGTTCTTTCTTTTTAACAATGTTCCAAACAGTTGATTTGGCCACACCTAGTGTTTTTGCATCTCTCTAATGGGTTTGTTTTGATTTTTCAGCCTAATGATGGCTTGCTTCACTGATAGTGACAGCTCTTTGGATCTCATATTAAGAGTTGACAGCAACAGATTCCAAATGCAAATGTCACACCTGGAATAAACTCCAGACCTTTTACCTGCTTAACTGATGATGAAATAACGAGGGAATAGCCCACACCTGTCCATCAAATAGCTCTTGAGTAGATCGTCCCATTACTTTTGGTCCCTTAAAAAGTGGAAGGCACATATAGTAACCGTTGTAATTCCTACACCGTTCACCTGATTTGGATGTAAATACCCTCAAATTAAGTCTGCAGTTTAAGCACATCTTGATTTCAAATCCATCGTGGTGGTATATAGAGCCAAAAAGATGAGAATTGTGTCGATGTCCCAATACTTATGGACCTGACTGTAGGTATATGTATGTGTGTCTGTGTGTCTGAATGACAGCCAAACAACAACAGTAATAATAATATTGGTGAATTTTATACATAATACAATGAAACAAAAAGATCTTGTGAAGATCAAAGTGATATATTCAGTAAATGTGGTAAAATCATCAACGGTTTGTTCATCTACATCTTGCCAAGTTCAACAAAGCATTCAACTTCGCCGATGGCTTCTTTAATCATTCCCCTGCCAAGATGTTAATGCTAGTTCTTTTCTCACAAACTCAATTGATCTGCATCATGGGTCGGCTGTCATGTTGATACTGTCGTGTAAACCTTTCCGTGTTGTCCTCTCTTCTCTTCTTTAGCTGTTGGATTAGCTCCAAAACGTCGCTGCTCTACATTATCCATGGTCCCATCTGCGCTGCTCTTTTGGTAAGAAGTTTCAGTCCTCTTCCTGTCACCGATCAATTACAGAAAAGTCAATCACGATAATGTCTATTTACAAAAATAAACCGACTGATTTGTTCCATGTTTCTTTTGGTTGACTGATTTTCTTGCGCAATGAGCAAAAACACAGTCCTGCTTTTGCCTTGTTCTGAGTGGACACTGTGGGGGGCCTGGAAGCAGAACACAGTTTCTTTGCATGCATAATTGGGTTTATCTTGTGAAATCGATGCATCTGCCCCTCTAAGGATCCACCCACTGGTCCCCAGGCCTATGTTGTATTCTAGGAATTCACCTAATCAGCACGGCCGGGCATGATTCAGAGAAAAAGGGTCCCTTAAGACTCTTGCAGGACTAAATGTCCAGTGCCCAAACAACCTTTCCAATGGTTTTGTTTTGGTTTCCGGCCCCAAAATAGGGTCTTGGGGTTGTTTTGCTAAGTGTAGGAATTAAATAAAATATTTAGAGTCAGAATCTGTTCAGTGTGCTAAAATCATCAGAGAAATCAAGAAGCATGGGCCTAAAACATTTAGTGTTTACAGGGACTGTTATAGATATTATATCCATATCCTGTAACCATCATAAAATACCATCTTGTTCATTATACCATTATACCACTGGCTTCAACTGTCTGCCCGAGGCTTATGTAATGTATTTCTTGGTGCATATTTTTAAAGTAATAAGAGGGTGAATTAACATTATCCTAAATACGTTTTTAACCAGCTGACAGCCGCTAATAGCCGGAATATTATGCTGATTTACTGATGGCCTCTCTGTTGCTACCTCCCCCAGGTAAATTTGTTCTTTCTGCTAAACATTGTGCGAGTGCTTATTACCAAACTGAAGGTGACCCATCAAGCGGAGTCGAGTCTCTACATGAAAGCCGTGAGAGCCACCCTCATCCTGGTGCCTCTCCTGGGAATTCAGTACGTCCTGCTCCCTTACAAGCCAGAGGGACATGTTTCCTCCGAAATATACGACTACATCATGCACATACTAATGCATTACCAGGTGAGACGATGGTCGGCAGCCAATGCGCAGGTTTGAGTTGCATGGTTATGGCAGTGGCTTAGTAATTGTTACCAGCTTCTCTGAACATTTCCATTACATAAAATACATAAACAACTGTACATTATGCTTTTTAGATGCATGCCCAGAGAATAATTTAGAATGGTATTCAAAGTTTACAGTCATGCACTACAGTGTTCCTGTTCTTCTGTTGTCCTTGTGTTATGTGTAGCATGTTAGTGCCTCTCTCCTCCAATGTCAGACACATTTATTTCACTAAAATGAACTGTTGCCTGGACTTTCAGCAAAAGCTTAACATTCCGGGCTCTCTGAGGAGACTTTGTTTATGTTGTAGTGCAGGGAAGAACAGCAGGAAGGAAGGCATGAATTATCTGAGCTGAAAGGGGGCTGAAATCAGTTGGCTGTTGGCGAGGTGTTATCTGAATATCATGAGCTGTCCCAACATGGGTAGTGCAGGCAGAACGTCTTGAGCAACGGACGAGTCAGCTCACAAAATGTATCCAGTTTAATCTTGAAGATTCTCTGCTTCACAGCGCATTAAACCTTAAGATACCACATGCAAACGACTGATTGTTGATGCTTGAGACCAGCTATTTAAGTGTGTATTGTCTTTTTCATGTTTCCTCTTTCTAATTTCAGGGTCTGCTGGTGGCCACCATCTTCTGCTTTTTCAACGGAGAAGTAAGATGGGGTTATTGCCCTTTCACTATGTTTCATGCACACATACACACACTCATCAACACTTCCCCTCTGTGATCAGGGATAGACCAGGCATTTTCCTCTGCGTGACTCTCTGAGCAGGATGGTGAATTAGAGGAACGTCTTGACAGGCTAAGTCCTCCGGGGCTTTGCTGGGGACTAAAGATCATTTACTGTTGGCAAGAAGCCATGGACTTTACACTGATTACTATCAATTATTCAGGTGATTGATCTCATACAAACTCGCTTGTTTTTGCCTGAACTGAAGTTCTACAAGAGCCGCTGAAAAACGGGTTAACACATAATTGAGCTTCACTGCGATCTTATATAATTAGATTCAAAGTTTGTATAAAACCACTTATAGTAACCCTGAGGTCATTATACACTCAAAGAAACAGTGACTTTGTTATGTCTATACATAGGAACATAAAATATGTGTGTGTGTGTGTGTGTGTGTGTGTGTGTGTGTGTATATATATATATATATATATATAAATGTATTATTTAATGGAAACATGGCTGTCACAAAGTGTCAAGTGTCACAAAATTGACAGGAAAAGAGACATATTGTAGCCGTGATCAAAACCACAGACAACAAGAGTCCAATGTATTTATTAATTGTTGAACACATACAGTATATCCAAATTAATTTTAAAGGACACAAGTCTGTCTTCCCAAAGATTGAGTGTATTGCAAAAAGACATGCTGGGATGTTTGCGCTAATCAATGCACCTGGCTGTTGTTCACCAACAAATATTTACAGGTCATTGTCCCCCCTAAAACCACAAATAGCCTTTTTACATTACTGTTTATGTGGATCCAAGAAAACAGATACATCTTGTTAATTTGTCAGCTTAGTAGGCTTTATTTTCACTTTGGACTGAGCCAGCTGGGTAGTTGTTTCTTTATGTGAAGCTAACCATGTCTCAGCTCTAGCTCCATACTTAAGCACAGACACAAGAATGATGTGGCATTCAGTGGCACCTGAGCTTCATTTAAACTTAAACTTAAAATTTTGGGGAATTGTAGGGAATGCACATTTGCTTTTTACTCAGAGAATGAGATGACAAGATAGACACATTCTCAACCGGTTGTTATTTGCCAGTAACTTCCTGACTTGAACGGTATACACACTGCACAGAAGTACTGGGTTGATGGATAAACTGTTGCTTATCAAGAATTTGTTCACTACGTAATTCCTTCTTAAACCACAAATAATTGTATTTACATTTCTGTTTGTGTACAGATTAAATGAACGAGAAACAGCTCAATTATTCAACGTTGAGTATCGTTGTTTTCTCTTCAGTCACTCAGTCCAAAGCAGCAGAAGCAACACTTGCTTCCAGTCTTTATGCTAAGCTAGGTTAATCATGTCCCAGGTGTACCTCCAATCCTAACGCACAGACATGAAACTGATATTGATCTTCTCATCTGACTCTTGGAACCAAAGCAAATAAGTGTAGATCCCAAAAGGTTGAACTTTGACTTGAAATGCATAAAGCATAGTTCTGTATCAAATAATGATTCATAAGCAGCTGCATTAATATGTGAAATGCATTTTCTCTTGTTAGGTCCAAGCGGTTCTGAGGAGGCACTGGAACCAGTATCATATCCAGTTTGGCAGCAGCGTGGGAAACCACTCAGACGCCCTGCGTTCAGCCTCCTACACAGCTTCCTCCATCACCGAGGTACAGGGCTGCTACAGCATTGACAGCCACACAGAACACATGAACGGCAAGGGCTGCCACGATGCTGACGCCTCTAACTTAAAGTCTGACAGCCCCTTCGCCTGACAACAACACCCTTCCCAAGCCCTGCCCGCTCCATCTCCCCCTTAAAAACTGCAGCATGTTTGGAGCTCCATGGCAACCAGAGAAATTTGTTTCTTCCTATACATACAATGTCAGAAGAAAAGTGTGAGGGAAAGGATTTTATACCCACCTGAAGGAAATTGTCACCTCTTTCACATTGACACAGGCCCTTTAACAGTACTCTACAGTGAGCTCCATACAACTATCCCTGCGCTGTGTTTTGCCTACAATTTGTAACTGAACTGCTTCACTTTGACTAAGACGCATTCTGATTATCACAGTGTTGTTGTGACACAATTGTTTTTAAATGGATGAATATTATCTGCTTGACTGTTGTTTTTGGGGTCACGTTGTTCACAAAAAGCCTTTGGTTACACTGTAAATTCCTTTGACATGGTTAGTGCCAAACCAAGAAAATCCTTGCCTGCCTCATTTATTTTTTATTCTCAATACAGAATCAGAACAGAGATAGGACGTTTGACAGGTGCATAATATATTAAAGCTATATTATATCTTTCACATTAAACTTAATTTATCTGAACATATTCTTGTTTATTAAATGAAAATGAAATAAATACCATACAGTATTTAGTGAAGTTGACATTCAAAGTTGACATTCTTTTTTTAAATTAGTCAATTAAATACCAATATGATTTGTTGCCAGCTTCACATAAACATCAATGTATTTCTTGTTTGTTTGTGTTTGTTTCTATATGTGTAGTTAATGCAGATGATTTACAGAATCCTAATGTTAGCTTGCAGGCATAATTTTTAGAGATTGAATCATGCTAATGTTTGAGCGTGTTTAAGTGATCCTTACTGACATGTACATCTGTTGTATTACTACCGAGAAGCCATCATTATATCACATGTACTACAATATCCAGTCATTACACTCGAATGTAACAGTGAAGTTTGAAGACCTGGCTCTGAACAGATATACATCACATTCCCATTCACTGCTGTCTTTAGCCTTACTCTTCTTAAATGACTTAGATATAACCAGTATATACGCATTAGTGGGTGTTCTGACCGAAAACAGCACTGTGTTAAAAATGCAGTTGAGCTGTCTTGGTGTGGGTAACAGTGAGGAAGTGAAATATGATCCAGGAAGCCCAGTTTGAGTGATACATCCATGACTTTGAAAGGTCTGTAAAAGTATACACAATACTCAAATGCCATTGAAAGAGTTCACTAGCTGTGAAACAATCCCTTTATAGCACAACAACATTGTTAGAAATGATGGACAAAATCCACAGTACTTGTTCGTTGAAAAAGATGCTTCATAAAGTTCAGCTAAAGCTAACTTAGCTAACCAAATCAAGTGGCTATCTTTGTGCTAGCTAGTCGTGTAAGAGTTTATTGCTGCATTAGCTTTGGCTGAAGATGTGAATCTTGGATTTGGTGAATTCTGTTCCCTAGCTTGTCGGTTAGTGTAGTTGCGCTACAAAGGGATTGCTTCACTGCTGGTATAAAGAGGAGGAACAATTACAAGTCTTTCAACATAAATATGTCATGTGAATGTTGTATTAAGATTGACTTAAAAAATCTGAACTTATCCTTCAAGGCTGATCAAATGCCAAGACACCAGGGAATCATAATACATTGAGGAAGTGTTCTACAACTAGTATCATGTATAATGGTTATCCTCTGTCTCAGTGATTGTGAGGTGAGCCCATATTTGATTGACCAATACAGGGTGTCAGGTTGAACCTTTTTGCAGTGACAAAGCAGCGACCTCATTTAAATGAATGGGGTTGCTGCATTTTTTCATGCAATTGTCAGTCTGAACACAGCCTTATCCAGGAGTAATCGTGATGATATTATCATGTCTCACAAGAAACTGTGCAATAAGAAAATAATCCAAAAAACATTCTTTGTAAAGCATTTAGCTAAAGCAGACTGTATCTAGACCTGGTCAGGATTCATATTTCCAGTTATGCTGTCATTTCATCCACCCTAACCCAAAACCCTTCTTTGCTTTTTTCCATTTTCAAACATTTTTAACACATTGTCCACAATGCTGGGAACATAAGTCACTATTAGCTAATGTAAATATTTTTTTTATAAATCTACCATTTCTGAAGTTGAACATGTGTGTGAGTGCGTGCATGATTTATATATACAGTATTTATGAGTACATTATACTCCGCATTCAACCATTAAGTAACCGTCTTATGTGACAGTGTGGGACGCTGATGAAGAAGTTGTTTGTTCTACTTCTGTATTTGAAAAAAGGGAGGGGTGGGAAAGCTACCATATCTGTCTGCCCATATTATTTGGCTGTCATCTTTCAGACATAAATATGTTTTACAAATAGTACAAGTCTGATATGTGAAGACTCGTGTTCAACCATCCAAAGGGAATGTTTTCTTTACTAATTCAAAGCAGAGTAAACAACATGTACATCCCATGTCACAATGGTCCATGTTTATTCTTTTTTCCATCTTTTGGTTGGATACAGCAGCTCTGGGTATGAGGCGCATCTTGAGTCACCCCTCACATTGCAGTCTATTCATTTTTAATGATCGTTTTTGAATGTCTCAATTTCTTCATCCATGTTTAATACAACTGAGATGACTTCAAGCAATTCATTCTACACACAACAGGTGACATATTTTTAAGAAATTTAAGTAATCCTGGCCGCCAATGTCTGATGCAAAGGGTTAATTTCACAGTATTCTAAGTGACAGGTATGATGTGAAATCAGGCTGCAGTGTCATGCATACAGTTTGTACTTTTCTATGTCAGATCCACAGGACAGTTTCTCCATTGAATCATAAACCATACAGCCTACATTTATGACAGCATTATGACGTCTTCACTAAACCTAACTAAAGTCATTCACTGTGTAGTGATGCATCATTATGATTTGTGAAGCTACAGTAATTTCCTGACAAACTGTGGAAAAGCCAGACACTTCTGGCAAATGTAGTAACGCCTATGTACAATTTAAGTTGACTATTTATGTGTGAAATATTTTCATATGGCTCTCCAAAGTGTTTTGTGAAGTCCCCAGTGACACTTGTCAATGACAATGTCTGTAGTTTTTGTTCATACTGTACTGTATTTAACTTGGTAGTCTTGACACATTGACTCCACACTGCTGTTTGAATGTAACTGGTTGTGTTTTATTCTCTGGATGTGAAAAACATATATACGTATGTATGTGTATATATACGTGTGTGTGTGTGTGTCTATATATATATATATATATATATATATATATATATATATATATATATATATATATATATATAAAATGTACATACAATGTCTCCTTTTTTATTTTTCTGAATTAGACAATGTTGCTATTTTGTGTGTATCTGCATACTAATACAGTATAGCACAGCACCAGCCGTCAACTCTAGTATTTTTTTTTATTTCGTAATTGTGAGACTACTGCACAGTATTGCTGCACACACACTGTCACACACTTTGGTTTGTTTTTCCATTGGATTTTGTGTGAAGGTTGGTCCAACCCAAGTATGTAGAATTGCTAATGGTCCATATTTAAATGTTATGTTTTCAGGAATTGTATCTCAGAACTACACATATTGTTAATGTGCCAGTAAATGATAACCACAACTCATAATTTTCCTCCAACACAATGTAACTGATTTGTGTAGCTGATTTGACGCCTCTGTGGAGAAGCGTCTGCTACATTGGTAAACACTGGTAATAAATCCCCCACGTCAACTGTCAAAAGGATCAAAACAAGCTTTCCTTTTGTCATTCAGGTCCCCAATCCCCTTTTGGAGTCAGTACTTTGAGAAAAGTCTATTAAATATGTGATAACAGGGATTATGACTGAAGTAATCCAATCACACTTGTGAAAAATCAATTTACAGAGAGACTGCGAGGAGAAGCAACAGCACATCTCAAGTTTAGATAGATATAGTATACGGCTAGATGCCTGATAAAAATTTGAAAGTGTAATGTTGCAGGGTAGAGATAGAGGTATCAGGTAGCTATAAGTACATATGCACACTGCTTTTATCTGGAAGATGGCAGTATGCAGATACTTTGATTTTTATAACTTGAAATAATAATCCCATACTTTTTTGATACCTGCTGCCTGCAGCTCAGTAGAATAGATGTGCATTTCTTCTGTACATTTAACTTTTAGTTATGTTACATATTTTTATCTAAAGTAACACAGTGACCTTACAGAGTTTCAAAATCCCTAAACTTTAGAAGACACAACCAATGTTCAATTCAACACCATTAAACCATGTTTTACAATATTCCCTGTGTTAAAATTAATAACCAAAGGGGTAAGATCTGTTGGATATGGTGTGATATTATATGTGTTGAGTGGTGGTGTGCCTCTAATCTTGACCTTTTTAAGGAGGTTGGAACAAGTGGAACACATTATTGGCCAAACCATGGGCAGGTGATTTCAATATTATCGTTTGTGTCTCCATAAATTTGTATTGTGACAAAGTTCTCATTTGGCAATCTCGTGGTTTACTGCTCACATGAATAAATGAAAGTGACAATAGACTGATATCTTGACACAGTATGAGATAAATAATAAATGAGTAGATTTTTCTTTTTTTTTTCTAGGAAAACATGCAAAAAAAGTCAGACTCTGGGGATGAACAGGTTTTAACATTCTCCATGTGATTTATGAATTATTTTCTAAATGTTGCAACATATCTATTATGAAATATGTGATGATCTTCACAATTGTGTCTATGTCAGCCAGAACAACGTCCTCACTCTTGTAAGCTCCATTGGGTGGCTCTTACTGTACATTCATTTGGAATATGGAAATAATATCATACATTAAAAAGCAAGAAATTGTAGGGCTTAACATTTAAAACACATTAATAGTACTGTTACTCCAATAAATCGAATGCTGTTCTGAAATGATAAATTATTCATTTAAAAGATTTCAAATGAGTGTGGTCCTCGTGGAATATTTAGTGCTGTAATATTATTTATTAAATTATGAGCTGCATTAATGCAGGACTGCTAGATCATCCACTACTAGCATATTTTGTCACATGCACACTCCATCCCCAAACTCCAGAAATGCTGCTTTGGCATATGCGCACATTCACAAAGAGATCCTAATGATTCATCTTTTTTTTCAGTGTCTGCTTTAAAACAAGGAAGCCAACTAGCAGAGCTCCTATTTACTGTATTATTGACTCGTCTCTCCACAATAATGTGTTCATACTGGCATTCCAGTAGGTTCAGATGAGTTCAAAAGTTCAATCACAATTCTCTAACTGTAGTCTGCAGAGCAACACAAGGCTAAAAACATGTTTCCATTGTATCTGTATCCCGTTTGTCCAATTATAATTCCCTGTAGCTCATTTACTACCGCTCCACTGCCTCCAACCAGCCTGAGCTGACACACGGAATTTCTAATGACCCTTATCTAGCTTTTCGGCATGTGGCAGCGCAGACCCAAGTCACAACATGCCAGCTTGGCAAAAGTTGCAAAAAGGTAAGATTTTCACTCAGTGATGAAAATGTTTGAGGCACACATTTCCTGTAGTTCTTCGTGAACACATTTCATGTCTTTTTCTCTGCTGCTGATGGCTTGTCTCTCTCTTACGTGACCTGAATAAGAAAGGCTGCACACCACTGGCTGGTAACTAGCAAAGGGAGAGGCTGCTCTAGGGCGCTGTCGCCTGTACTTAGCCTCAAAAGCAGTGATACAGTTGTACACGGCACAAAACTCAACATGGGGGCTATTACGTTGTTCCCAACTCATTTACACTTTTTGACTGTCCATGAGAAAGTATTTTTCTCACGCAGAGGTGTAAATATATTCTAGATGAGGAATTAGAGCAACAGAAATGAATCTCATAAAATATTCCAATATGTGCTATTTAAACACTTATTTATCCACTGCTGTCTGTTACATTACTGAAACTACTGTCTATGGCTGTTTTGGATATTTGATATTACGATATTTGTTTTATCAAAGTGGCTATGATCAATGTTCTTTATAACAGTGTATCAGATGACAATGTGAAAACAATGTGAAAGGGCCGTAGTGATGAACCCATCACCTGACTTTGCAACTGAGTGAGTTTCTGTTTTGGTTCACTCACTGCTCTCCTAGCGTATTTTTTGGCTGCAGCAGACAGCTGTTTTCAGTGACAAAGATCTGTAAACCCACTGTTCCCTAAACACCAAAGCACCACCCAGAAACTAGACACAGTTAGTGACTAGCTGGTGAACACAGTGAAGCATTTAGCAGCTAAGAGCCAGATATTTCCCTGAGGAGTTGGTAGAGAGAGCAAAAAGGAGAGTATTAGATTTATGTTTGCCAGGTGGCCAGAGACATGGTTCCAAATGAAAGCTAATGTTGCTACATAACAGCTGGATGTGTAAATAAGCTGTGTGAGCTAAGAATTTTGCAATATCAACGTATGTGATAATGTGTCAATGTTGTGTTCACAACTTATTTCCACTGTCTCCAATTGACAAAACAATTATTCACATATCACACATTAGCACACATGATGGATTTTCTTCCCAATGGAAACACTGGAACTCCAGTTTAGCCACATGAATAAAGTGGCATTTCATTCATTTGTACATTCTACAGGTGTTTTCAGACAGAATGCAAAACATATTCTCCAATATGACTTGTAAAGTGTGTCTGCTTGATTCACCACATCAGCCAATGTTAGCTAGCTATCTAGCTAGCAAGGTACACACCGACCATGTGTAGCTGATTTGCTAGTGTTAGTTTGTGTAACAGGTCAGACTTTGATCTTAGAACTCACCAGAAACTCATAAAGCTCCAGAATACGTGCAAATTGTTTACTCAAGTTAAAACATTTTCAACTTCTACAGTTTAAGGTGTCAAGTGTATTCTCTTTGGTTGTCTATCCATAATTTCACATCTATAAAGGAGTTTGAGCTGAACATACCTTTACTCCCTTTAAGCTATAAGGAAACGTCCTTTATTGAAATAAATCTCATACAAAACCAGCCATTATTTATAATGCAAAGTGGATCTGGATCCACAATGTTTTGATTGTGGACCCAACATATTCTTGCACTCTTTTGCAGAGTTGCATTCTTGTTACTAAACCTTGTATCTTTTTTTTTTATTGATCTTCCATCCATGAATCAGGAGAGATACAGCAAAGATAAGCAAATATCCTTGATCCATTTTCTAGGCCATTTGTTGGCCATTGTTTGATATATCTAGTACAATATTCCATATATAAGCACCCCAGCAGCAGCTTGATAATGCATGTTTACTGACCAAAATTAAACTTTGTTAACTGAAATCATGAGTGACTTATGAGTCGAGCAGATTGAGACAGAGAAATGAATTCAGTGACTGACACAGGGGAATTCACTTCCAGACAAGGGGAAATATAACAATTTTGCAACTGCCAGTACCTCATTAGACCAAACCGCACTGCAGCCACAAGAGATGCTGCAGTCTTCACAGTGCTTCCCATTGATGAAAGGTTCTCCCTTTACTCAGAAGTGCAATGGTAAGACGGGTTTGATTAATTTTAAGACAATAGTGTGGGCTCAACCCTTCACTGCACCGTGCCGAAAAAGCTCCACAGGATGAGAAGGCGCCAATGTGTGTGCTTGTCGTTATCTAATCACCTCCCCCATCCGGCACTCCTCCGTGACAGCAGAGGAAATGGGGACGACGGAGGCCTTTAGGTTAATGAAAACATTTACCCTCTCTCGTACCGATAGCTGCTGTTGTGTATATGTAGGAGAACAGCCTGAACAAGATTGTTTACCTTTGAAGCATCTCGGAAATGACTATCAACAGGTCAGACAAGCGGGGTTTTAAAGAATGTAGCGCCAGCTTAGGGCAGCTCTGCGTTAGGGAACCAAGACTAATTGTGACTCCATCTTCATCATCATTGTCAAAGAAAAGGCTGTGAGGGGCAAGAATATTCATTAGTGTTTAGATAAATGTAAACTCTGATTTTATCTTTACAAGTTAAGAACTTACGTATCAGATTCATAAACATTTTCTACACCGTGACATAGCAGATAAAACAAAATTGACATTGGCTTAATAAAACTACACAAGATTTCATAAAAAAGACACTATATAAAGGTGCTTGGTGTAAATAAGGTATCTTTGCTATCAACTTGGCTCTATGCATTTCACAACTGCTAAATACAGGACAGTGATTCCTGATATCTACAGTGGGATATCAACATGGTAATTAGTATACCTGCTAAACATTAGCATGTTAGCATTTAGCTTTGCAGCATTGCTGTGCTTAAGTACAGCCACATAGAGTGGATAGCATGACTGTAGACCCTTTCTCATGTGTTCTGGCTTAAAGTTTTCTATTAGGTCTGTCTGGTTTACAACAGGTGGTTTTGGAATGGCAACCCCATTGACTGACTGCAAGGTCTCCAGTTTACATGATTCATACCCTGTCCGGATGTCTGTGGATCAGCATCACTCCAAGTGAGTAAATAAAATTAACTGAATTGAGTAACTCGTATAACCTTATGTCCAAAAACCAAAACTATTTTTGTAGCCTGCTGATTGATTTCCACTCGTCAAGTTAGTGGTGAGGCTTTGCTCAAGGCAACATTTGCTTTGAATTTGATGATTTTTCCTGTTTTGAAATATCAAATGTTTATCCCACTGTATTTAATAAACTGGGTTAATCCAGAGCGGCTGGTGTACGTCACAGTTAGACTGGTTTAAAGAAGGCTATTTGGGTCATTTGAGTTAATACTTGAGCAATATAATTTACAAGGAAATTGAGCCTGACTCTGTCTGACCTCTTCCCAGCGCTCTCTCTGCACCCAGTCTATCTCCATATCTCTTTCTGAATCCGTACAAACGTCTCTTCATGCTCTACAGTGTCTGAGCAGGGGCCTTCTTAGGATCACAGCATGGAGAGGTGCAGATATCTGAGAGTCTTGCTGTGGCTGCTTCTCTCCCTTGGACTGTGTGTGGGATGAGGGGTTCACCAAGCCCTCCCAGTCCTTGGGAAACACCCAGAGGGCTTTGGTTCACATGACGTGAAATGGTGAGGGGTTTTCTGTTCAACGGAATGTATCTGAGCCAAGGGCGTAGGAGTGAGTTTGACATTGGGGGGGACACATCTCTCACCGGTGGTATAATTTTTGGGTGGGACAAATGCACCTTTTTCCAATATTGGGGGGGACACGTCCCACCCGTC